>JAQIUQ010000737.1:0-105286 GCA_030378365.1 Hybognathus amarus | reverse complement strand
TTACGTATTGCTCATTTTGTGCATTTTAGGATGTTTTGAAGGCCAAAAAAATTAGATAACAGCTTTAAAACCATGTCAGTGGGCACTGTGGGCAGCAGATTATTTCTCTCCCCTCATCAGCATCACCCTCTTTTTCTCTTTGTTTTATCTCTGCCCTGTCTCTTCCCCTCCAAAAGCTGAGCTTTGACTGATATAGGCTTTTCATTTTTGTCTGTCAGTGAAGAAAGTAAACATAGGGTCAACTGATAGGTTGATTTTGCCTATGAATAATTGTTCTCGGACATGTTTATTCACTGAAAGCTACTAAAGCTAGGTTTACTAAATGCATTCAAAACATATAGGCCACACATTCATTATTGATCTTAATACAGGGCCGTCAGACACCTCTTTATAATCAAAGAGGTCCTAAATTTGAGGTTGGTTGGTGCTTCAAATTTTTTTAATTTCTCTGATGTGCATTTCAAGACGTTTGAAGACAAAAAAAGAATAAGAAATAGTGGGCAGTAAATTCTCTTTCCCTCCGAAGGCTGAGCTTTTTTAATGTACTAAAGGCTACAATTATTATTATATTCTCAATATGTACACTTTCATTATTACTCTTGTGGCTAAAATGATGTAAACGGCTTTGTTAATGTTTCTTGTCCCCTCGCAATGACAGTAAACTATTAAATTGCATGAGTCACGTTACATGCCTATTTATTTCAGTTCAAAATGGCGAAATTAGACAAAACTATATTAGTTTGTCTGATTATTTTTTGTCATTCGTTTAACATTTATGACCTAAAATGTAAAATATGAAATGTTCAGTTTAGCCACTTACATCTCGCACTTGCCCGTAAACTGAAGCGTCGAGTCGCTCTGCTGAAATTCGCGCTCAGCAGCGTCTTTTGAACATAAAGCCCGCCTACTTAGATTTGATTTGTCATCTCAAATATTCTGACATTGAACGAGCAGTGACAGACCAATGAGGCTCAGATGAACACGAACACACACGCCCACACCCTGTCCTGTTTTTGACGTGCTCTCTGCTCGCGCGCTGAATCTGAGAACAGAACTTAATTCTGTCGCCTACGTTTAGGGGCGCTGATGTCGTAGGAAATTTATTTCACAAAACGATGTTGTGATGAATCCTCATGCTTTTTAAACTGGGCATACGGAGATCTTTTGCCATTTCCTAGTGGGCATACGCAAATCCTTGACATTTTCTAGTGGGTATGCGGCGTATACCTGCGTATCACGTAGACTGCACCACTGCATTATAATTATCTCAATATCTCAGCTCTGGAAGGGTCTAGAGCCTCCATTTTGCACTCAGATCTAAGTCCCATGGCCCTCTATCAGAATCCAGAGTTTCAAGAAAATCAAAATTTTGACCCGAAAAAAAACGACAGTGGTACCCCTTATGTTTTTTTTTTGTGCGAAAAATGAGTTTCTCCAATCTTCTTGAAACTCTGGATTCTGATAGAGGGCCATGGGGCTTAGATCTGAGTGCAAAAATGGAGGCTCTAGACCCTTCCAGAGCTGAGATATTTAGATATTTATAATGGCATACAGAGCTGAGATATTGAGATATTTACAATGGCATAAATGCTACGTGTGATCTCAATATCTCAGCTCTGGAAGGGTCTAGAGCCTCCATTTTTGCACTCAGATCTAAGTCCCATGGCCCTCTATCAGAATCCAGAGTTTCAAGAAAATTTAAATTTTGACCCGAAAAAAAAACGACAGTGGTACCCCTTATGTTTTTTTTTGCGGAAAAAAAACATTTCTCCAATCTTCTTTAAACTCTGAATTCGGATAGAGGGTCATGGGACTTAGACCTGAGTGCAAAAATGGAGGCTCTAGACCCTTCCAGAGCTGAGATATTTAGATATTTATAATGGCATACAGAGCTGAGATATTGAGATATTTACAATGGCATAAATGCTATGTGAGATCTCAATATCTCAGCTCTGGGAAGGGTCTAGAGCCTCCATTTTTGCACTCAGGTCTAAGTCCCATGACCCTCTATCAGAATCCAGAGTTTCAAGAAGATCAGAGCAACTCAAAATTTTGACCTGAAAAAAAAACGACAGTGGTACCCCTTATGTTTTTTTTTTGTGCGAAAAAAAAAGTTTCTCCAATCTTCTTAAAACTCTGGATTCTGATAGAGGGTCATGGGACTTAGACCTGAGTGCAAAAATGGAGGCTCTAGACACTTCCAGAGCTGAGATATTGAGATAATTATAATGGCATACAGAGCTGAGATATTGAGATATTTATAATGGCATAAATGCTATGTGAGATCTCAATATCTCAGCTCTGGAAGGGTCTAGAGCCTCCATTTTTGCACTCAGGTCTAAGTCCCATGACCCTCTATCAGAATCCAGAGTTTCAAGAAGATCAGAGCAACTCAAAATTTTGACCTGAAAAAAAAAACGACAGTGGTACCCCTTATGTTTTTTTTTTTTTTGCGTAAAAAAAAAGTTTCTCCAATCTTCTTTAAACTCTGGATTCTGATAGAGGGTCATGGGACTTAGACCTGAGTGCAAAAATGGAGGCTCTAGACCCTTCCAGGCCTGAGATATTGAGATAATTATAATGGCATACAGAGCTGAGATATTGAGATATTTACAATGGCATAAATGCTATGTGAGATCTCAATATCTCAGCTCTGGAAGGGTCTAGAGCCTCCATTTTTGCACTCAGGTCTAAGTCCCATGGCCCTCTATCAGAATCCAGAGTTTCAAGAAGATCAGAGCAACTCAAAATTTTGACCTGAAAAAAAAAACGACAGTGGTACCCCTTATGTTTTTTTTTTTTGTGCAAAAAAAAGTTTCTCCAATTTTCTTTAAACTCTGGATTCTGATAGAGGGTCATGGGACTTAGACCTGAGTGCAAAAATGGAAGCTCTAGACACTTCCAGAGCTGAGATATTGAGATAATTATAATGGCATACAGAACTGAGATATTGAGATATTTATAATGGCATAAATGCTATGTGAGATCTCAATATCTCAGCTCTGGAAGGGTCTAGAGCCTCCATTTTTGCACTCAGGTCTAAGTCCCATGACCCCAAAGAAACGACAGTGGTACCCCTTTCGGTTTTTTGGGATCTTAATATCTCAGCTCTGAAAGGGTCTAGAGCAGGGCTATTCAATTGGCGGCCGCGGGCCAAGTGCGCCCTGCCAATCATCGCTATGCGGCCCGAGAGCACTCCAACCTCCCCCTCCTATTTTCTGGTGGTGCGGCTAAATTTGGTATGCGCGTGGCCGCAGTGGCGCGTGCAGCTGGATGACTGAACGCACTGTGTGTACCATGAGCGCTCCGACTGACCTGAGAGAAACGTTTTCAGTCCAAATATTTCAGCAGTTATTATGTGTTTCCCGTATTTCTGTCGACTGAACCAGCGATATTAATCTTTCTTTGGTTCGATTCCTATTTCCTTTTCATGAATTGGCCAAACGCTCGTGCATAACAGTTGAAAACGATTCTGAATTCGTTCGAGACCGTTCTGTCACTGAATCATCTGAAGCGATTTCTCGGTCAGTAACAACACATAGAGAACAAAATAGCGCTGGTTTCAGTTGTTTCACTAGTTTACTTTGAACTAGGCAGCACGGGCCAGTGTATAAAGGAACGCAATCTTAAAGGAATTGCGTTTACTCCCGGTCCCGGATACTATTATTAAACAGCGTCCAGACATCCAGTGAGAAGCGTTTCAATCGGACAATCCTCTCTGTTACAAACCACAAATCACTCAATGATTTTAACTAGTTTTAAATTGGATGAAACAGCCTTAACATTCCCAACACTACTGATGAGGTAAATTAGCCTAGAAATCTAGACGCACCCTAGCCGGCACCTTATCCGGTCTCAGCAACTCTCCGTTAACTTTCGAAGTGGAAAATCCAAACTCTGGTCTGGCCAATCACATCGTGTATAGAGTTGGTGGGCGGACTTAACACAATGACGGCAGAGTTGTGACGGTTCTGCGCCGTGATTTCCATAGGTGATTTCCCTGATACTTAAAAACAAACAAGATGCAGCTGGCGAACAGCGGTCTTTCGATTCGAGCTTTGGCCGCGACTCGGATGACTTGGAGTTAAGAACGTAACTTAAGTCATTCTTAAAAAGGAAGATGCGTTCAGAGTTTTGACGACCGGATAAGGCAAAAGTTTAATATATCAACTTGTCTCCGCTGGAGGGAAAACGCATGGGACTCACTCATGACTCACTCAGCCACAGCCATCATCGCTCTGGTTGGTTAGCGCCATCCTATGACGTGCAGAGAGATATTAAAGGGGTCATGAACTGGCTTTTTAAATGTTTTTGTTTGTTGTCTGAGGTCAACTTATGACGTTCGCTTGGTTTTTACATTCAAAAACATAAAAATGAATAAGTTATGGGCTATTTTCTTCCCTAGTTTTCAGCCTACTTGAAAAATGCTCGGATTTTATGGGCGTATTGGCATTGAAGACTAGGAAGTAAACGTCCACTGCTGTGAGTGGATAACAGTTTGGCATATTATAATGAGCTTCAACTCTGCACGTGGGGGAATTTGCTTTGAAAACCACTCTTGTAAAATGCCAACCGGAATGATTTGCCCATACATGTTTGACCCAGAGTCCGATCCGAATCGCAGGACAATGAACCAACAGCACCTCGAATACAATGGATACTTGTAGACACATACACATAATTATTAGATATCAAACGATCTATAACAATGCAATGCTAGCCGAGAAGATTATTATTTCTAAAATAAAAATATTACTCACATAAGTGTGTTGCACCACTCCTGTTGGATCCAATATAGAAGGTAACATAGACTAATCATGTTCCGTACAACAACGATGTTCCGTACAGATGAACTTTAACCACCGATCGCTGAATAAATACAACAAACACAAAATGCATATCTGTGTCGTCTTCATTTCTCCCTCTTATATTATAATGAGTTTAACTCACCCATCGATGCACGCGTGGGGGAAAACCTCCAATGTTGTCAAATGGCAACCGGATTCGCCCATGCATGTTCGACCCAGAGTCCGTGTGTTGCACAATTCCTGTCAGATCCAATATAGACGGCACACCACCGTGTGCTTTTTTCTCTTAATCGGTCTGCAAATCCAGCCTCGAACTGTGTCTTGTTGACAAAACAATCCTCGGTGAAATGAAGCGAACATACAGATAATGTTTTACACTGATCTGCTGGAACGTCATTAAAAACAAATTTTAACCAGGCATTCTTAATATTGGAATCCAGAGGAAGCTTATACAGCAACTGTCTTCTTCCACAGCCAGGCACGGCAAAACATTTTGTCAACGGAAAGTTTATTGCTGGAAGCTCGCTCTGGTTTGTCATCACGAGGTATGCTTTTGTTTACCTATGCGTGAATGCGCGAATCGGTGGGCGGGGCTAAACCGGCCGTGTTGAAGTAGGCGTTGATGAGCGGGGTGGGGTTTCTTCGTCTTTGACGTCATACTTCCACGCTTTCAAAAACGAGACGTTTGTTGAGGCTGGTGTCAATAAAAGCTTTTATTGGACTAACAAGGTCGTTTTCAGTTCTGAAACTTACAGGATATTCTTATAATATGATGACCTCTTAGATGTCAAAAGCTCAAGGAAAATTTGATTTCTCAGTTCATCACCCCTTTAAAAGACAACGTTTTATCCCACCCCCGGATTGAGGTATGCCAATTGTGAGTTCCCAGACCTAACATCTTGATAGGTCTGGTTTGCCAGGCTAGAGGTAAATAGCAAAAACATGAACAAAGTTAGAATACTATAAATGCCATAATCACAACCACCCTTACAAACATTTACCATGAATGTAATAATTTACCATGGTTTGGGCAGAAATGTGGAATATTAATATTGCATTAGATTTATTAGGAGGGTAGAGGAATATATAATTCATTGTGTGTATAATTGTTTACCTGTAGGCATTATTTATACAGTGGTAGTGAGCCACAAGTCTCACTGTCAGGATATTTTAATTTAAGCCTATAATAATTATCAATAAAATAATTCTTACCAATAGCTATGATATTCTATAACTCATATATTTGTATATAGCTGTAAAAAGTTATTTATTATGGTCTGCATACATTTCCAAGTAAATGCAAAACCCTTTTTTGTTGTTTACTTTAGCTTACTTATTGATACTGTCATGTGTCAATAAATAAGCTAAACCCATCCGGCCCAGCTCAACCTTTCCGATTTAATAATGAGGCCCTCGAATGAAGCTAATTGAATAGCCCTGGTCTAGAGCCTCCATTTTTGCACTCAGGTCTAAGTCCCATGACCCTCTATCACAATCCAGAGTTTCAAGAAGATCAGAGCAACTCAAAATTTCGACCCGAAAAAAAAAAACGACAGTGGTACTTTTTTTGTTTTTCCCGAACCTTCGTGCGAGGCCCGGGCGCGTCCGGCCAGTCCCCCAAAAATTTCGGGGGCCGGCACGCCAGTACTGTAAAAATACAAGAAAAAAACAAAGGATGCACACAGGAAATGACTCTAACATGAATGCATTGATTGATTCCTAGGTTTATTTTGTTATGAATAAACAAATGTGCAATATAAAGGAAAAATCTTACGATTAAAGTTGTAATCTTATAATGTTCAAGTTTTAGTTCTAAAAAAAGAAAGATGCACACAGAAAATGACTCTAATATGACCAGATTGATTTATTCGAAGATATTTAGTTTGTTACAAACAATGTGCAATCTGTAAAACAAAAAGTAAAACAAAAACCTCAAAATTATAGTTGAAATGGTATGCTGCTGGAATTTTTTTAGCCTTGAGAAAAAGCTTAAAGTATAGACCAACACATTTTATGCTTATTAATTTATTTCATGTTGGTACATTTTTGGGAAGTACCTAATGTCCATTGGAATGGACAAAAAAAAATCACAATGAAAGCAATTATATAAAAAAAAAACAATTTAATTTGTTTTCAATTATAGAAATCTCATGAGCTGGGAAAATGTACTTTTATATTTTTCTGAAACTTGAAACATAATTCAGGTCTAAAGGGGGTTAAAATAACACACTTCATAAGTGACCATTAATCACAGGCCAAGAAAAGTCATATAAATGTATATTCCTAGACAAAACATGTTAAACAACTGCATGCTAACTATAAACGTTCTGCCGTACAATCAAGCCGAAAGTGAACAAGGCATTGATTTGACCCCCTTTTCACCTCATTCTGAGAATTAAGAATCACAACAAGTCACTGTAAAGTTCGTAAAAGTTGGTACAAAACACTTTAATTCTGTTGCAATCCCATGATGCATTGTGTTTGGGAGGTTTGTTGTGCATCTGTGGCTGTTTGTGCATCAAATCAGGACATTTTCTTTAACACAATTTAGTTTTCAATAGCAAAAAAGCATGCATTCTGCAACAATGGTTATGCAAATGAGCAGTGGTTGACTACCAATGACAGAGACAGTGGAGATCTCATGACCTATTTCTTGAGAGCAGGCTGCATCCAAGAGTAGGCACTTCTTTTGAATAAGTACTTTGTGCGATAAGTACATATGTCTCTGTGATGGTGTTGCATAGAAAGTTTTAGTATGATTGTGAACATACTACATTCATCATGTAACATCAAGTACTTTTTATCTACTGTTTTCTTCTTACTGTAGTAATGAAGTATTTCGGATGCAGCCAGTAGTAGAATATCAGACAAGATGGAGAAGATCAAGTGGTTCTACTGATCTACATGATTTATCTCTACCCACATACAGCAATAAAACATAATGTGTGGAAACCATGTCAGAAATTGAATCAATTGTGCATGTTATTATTCATGATGCACTTTTTCCTCCAGAATGTGAATTTAGCGGCAACATAGTTGTGTTTTTGGTAGTGTTTATGAGGTTTTTTAAATTTCCAAAAACACAGCTCTAAACCAGCCTGAGAGAGCGAACTCATGCTGGTCTAAACTGGTATTTTTATTTGGCTACGATTTGGCCGTCTGAGACAAATTTGACAAATCCTAAAAGATTCCTGTGATCCTAAGCTGAAGTCTTTGTTTGTTAGTTTGACACTGTTCACGGCAGCCGATTCATGAGCGTCGCACAATATATCTATATACGATCTACACTCACCTAAAAGGATTATTAGGAACACCACACTAATACTGTGTTTGACCCCCTTTTCGTCTTCAGAACTGCCTTAATTCTACGTAGCATTCTCTAGAAATGTTGGCCCATATTGATAGGATAGCATCTTGCAGTTGATGGAGATTTGTGGGATGCACATCCAGGGCACGAAGCTCCCGTTCCACCACATCCCAAAGATGCTCTATTGGGTTGAGATCTGGGGCCTGATGTATAAACATTGCGGCTGCGCACGAAATGGGCATTGAAATATGCGTACGCATTTTTCCATGCACATATTGGGATTTATAAAACATAAACTTGGCGTAAATAAGTGCGCACCGTAAGGATGCTCTTGACCGTGCGTACGCACTCTTTTAGAAGAGTATGTGTTTTGGCGACACCGATGGTGAGCTGGAGTTAAATGTCTTTTTGATCACTATTAGACAGAGAATCTAAAGAAAATTATACATCTACAGAAATATAATTCAAATATAATTTCACAAACCTATCATCACTTGAAGCAAACATCCATCCCTCTCTTAAATGACCGCGCCAGCACGCGCGTGGGCCGTTCAGTGAAACTGACGCAAATATAGCCTATAATGTACGGCAGATGGAGTTAAACCGTAAATCTTCATTACGAGTCTCCTAATCATAAATACAGTGCATGTTCACAATAACAGTTAACAATAAATAAAATAATGATTTAAACTATGTTTTACTTCTGATATAAACATTTAGATTAAATATGCCATTCTCATTAATGGAGTTAAACACTTAAACTACATGAAATCATTACTGAGAAGTTACAAAAAAAATTATGAAAAGAAATTATGTTTGTTATAATGTGACGGCACATCCGTATTTACTAACATCTTGTACCGTTAAACATGGAATCTCGTGGATGAATAATCATATGCAAATGAGGATATGCATAGTAAAACTAGGCATTGTAATCTCCATATATGGTTATTTCGGGAAGGAGACACATGTGAGCGCGAATCTTCCGCTGACTGGGATTTATAAAGTGAATTTTGCACAGGTTCTGGCGTACGAACGGTTTTATAAATCTGAAAACTTGTGCGTACGCAAATTCTGCCTTCTGTGCATACGCACACTTTAAGGATGAAATCTACGCAAAGTTTTCATACATGAGGCCCCTGGTGACTGTGGGGCCATTTTAGTACAGTGAACTCATTGTCATGTTCAAGAAAACTATTTGAAATGATTCAAGCTTTATCACAATGATGCCGCAATGATCCCAGCCAACAGAGGATGGGGACATGGTGGCCATAAAGGGATTGACATGGTCAGAAACAATGCTCAGGTAGGCCGTGGCATTTAAACGATGCCCAATTGGCACTAAGGGGCCTAAAGTGTGCCAAGAAACACCACACCATTACACCACCACCACCAGCCTGCACAGTGGTAACAAGGCATGATGGATCCATGTTCTCATTCACTTAACGGCAAATTCTGACTCTACTGTCACATACTGAATGCATTTCCCTTTCACACCATTCTTTGTAAACCCTAGAAATGGTTGTGTGTGAAAATCCCAGTAACTGAGCAGATTGTGAAAACTCAGACACCAACAACCCTGCCACAATCAAAACTGCTTAAATCACCTTTTCTTCCCATTCTGACATTCAGTTTGGAGTTTGTCTTGACCAGGACCACACCCTAAATGCATTGAAGCAACTGCCATGTGATTGGTTGATTAGATAATTGCATTAATGAGAAATTGAACAGGTGTTCCTAATAATCCTTTATCTATATAGCAGAATTTCCGGCGGTGTCAGAGGATTTGACTCTCAGTCCTGCAGACTGCGACGATGGCCGTCAAAATGTCTGTTTTTCAAGACAAGCCATGACCAAAATTAACGTTTGAGTTTTCTTTGTAGCCACTGTTTCAATCCTGCGTGTAACAGCTCACATCGCCGAACGCATCATCGATTAATAATGTAAACTCCAGACATTTTTATTGCGTCATGACAATCTGTACTACAGTCAAGACGCGTCTCGGACGATGTCTGACACTAACAACTGAGATCTTACAGAGTGACATGCATTTACAGCGAGGATCGAAGTGACAAGCAACAATCGTACAGGACTATAACTCGCAGTGTGCACTCGGCTTTAGAGCTGTTCCCTCGTTCTCAGCGCAACACCCAACAGATCCCCTTCAGCCAATGAGATGCCAGAGTCGTTGGGAGAGTTGTGCTGATTGGCTGTCGGCTGAGTCGCCGTGGGGCTTGTGTTGACGGGATTGGCTGTGCTCGCGGTGGTGCTTCTACTGATTGGCCAGGGGTTGTTTGCCGTACCGTTGGCCGTTTGTCGTGGTCGCCGCGTTCATGCTCCCAGAGCTGGCGGTGTGGATCGGCCAAGATTGAGAAGTGAAAGAAAACACCCTCTCTGGCGTAGACGGAGGAGGAGACGTGTCTAACGAGAGACGTAAAGGTAGGGGACGTCTCGAATGGCAGAGACTTGAACGGGGCGTGCTTTGGTTAACAGCTCGGGCACTGGGTCTGGGAATGAGAGCGCTGGTCCTGGATGTTCACGGTCTTCTCCAACCCAAGGGAAAGCAGAGGACGGAGGCGCGGGTGTGTCGGGAGGAGCCAGGACTTGTGATCCGACCATCGGTTGCGCTCAGTGAGCTGGAGCTGTCGTGAGCTCGCCGTGGTCTCGCGCGAGTGACAGGCGGAGGGATGCAGTGGATGGGCGTCTGAGGACAGCTGTAGAAACCAGGTCTTTCGTAAAGGGGCATTGAGGAGAAGGCGTCCTCGGCCATGTCGGCATTCCGCGAGTGGTTGGGCATCGGAGCGCTCTCGGGATGGAGGTAAAGGGGAAGGCGAGAGAAGGGGCGCGGGGACGCCGACGCAGGAGCGGAGACTCGGGACGTGGGAGTCGAAGCGAGGGAAATTGGTCGACTGGACGCCCAGAAGACGACTCAAGCTGCCCAGGAACGGGGTGGAGTGATTGGCCTCCTCGTGCTCCTTAATCTGCTCCAGATTGTGCTGGAACTCCATGTCCTCTTTGGGAACGCTGAGAGACAGAGAGAGACAACCTTGGGAACGTGTTTTTACCCACAACTGACCTTGAGGATCTACTGTTACAATACAATACGAAGTCGCACCGGGTGTACTTGTGGCAATAGCCAACAATGCATTGATTTTTCTTTTGTGCCAAACATAATTAGGATATTAGGTAAAGATCATGTTCCATGAAGACATTTTGTACATTTCCTACTGTAAATGTACAAATGCAGCACAATTGCGAACGTAAATTGAGAACTTTAAAGGCGATTTTCTCAATGTTTACATTTTTTTGCACCCAGATTTTCAAATAGTTGTATCTCGACCAAATATTGTCCTATCATAACAAACCATACATCAATGAAATCTTATTTATTCAACTTTCAGATGGTGTATAAATGTCAATTTCAAAAAATTTACCCATATGACTGGTTTTGGTCATGTTTAAAAACAACTGGTGTTGACTCAGAGATGTATAAAGTGCTAGAAACCTGGACTTGAGTAAAAGTACAAGTGCTCTATCAAAAAAGTGACTTGAGTAGAAGTTGAAGTGCTCTTTAAGCATCTTTAAACATTTTTTGTACTTAAAAGTATTGCAAGTATTTTATTTAAAAATTCACTACTTAAGTACTAAAAGTAAAAGTACAAGTATTGTGTCATGTAGTTATTAAAGAAAGCAGTCAAAAGTTTGAACTAGCAATCAAATAAGGTGCTTCTGACGGGATACAATTTGCTTTGCGGCCGCCAAAAAATGTAATTGCAGGACAACCCCTGCATTAGTTGTCAATGTGTGTGTCAATCAATACCATTACCCTATAAAACTGGTGTGTGATTTAGGCAGCATGAAAGCCAACTTGCAACGAATGTATTGTAATTTTTTTAATTGTAATAAGTAACTAGCAGAACATTAAAAAAATATGGAAGTAAAAGTATTAAATTCATCGAAAATATTAATATTAGTAAATATACTGTATATATATCAGTAAAAATATTAGTAAGTATATAAGTAAAAGTAGAAGTATGAGAAAAAAACAATACTCTAGTAGAGTACAGATATAGCATTTTAGTACTTAAGTACTTAAGTAGTAACTTTGTTACTATACAGTACATCTCTGGTGTCTGACCAGTGCTTTACAAAAGGCAAGGAAACACACAATAAGATATAAAGACACATACAACAGTAAAGCAAAATAAAGAACAATAAAATGGAAAACCTGTGAACTAAGGTAAAATATTGCAAAATAAGGTGGATTTAAAAATGGACTTCGTTTGGGGTGGATCTGATGTAAGGCGGTAGGCTATTCCATAACTTAGGGCCAATGACCGCAAAAGCACAATCACCCCTATTTCAAGTCTAGCTCTAGGAACAGATAGTAGACCTGAGTCCCCCACATCAAGTGATCTTGACTGGGAGGGTGGATGTAATAGTTTGGATAGTACAGTTGAGCCTGGTTACGCAAAATCTTAAATAACAAACAAACTTTAAAATCAATTCTGTATTTAACCGGTAGCTTCCCTTCTGAGGAGCTGTGCGCGGCATATGTTAGACAAAACATCTTTGAAATCTTAAAAAATATTGTCTTTTGACTCATCACTGATCGGTGCGACTTCCTTGTACAGAAAAACTATAGAGGGTATGCGTGTGACGTCTGAGTTGTAAAAGACTTGTTTTTAGTGTGAATGCTAAACACACTAAATGGGAAAGAGCTTTCCAGATTGGCTGCACAACTAAATTTGACAATAAATCTGAGGTATATTTTTAGACTGTTGAAAGCTACAGAACAGAGAAGCAAACGACTCACTGCAATTCACAGAAATAACTGGACTTTGCAGTTATTATCTTATGTCAATATGCTGAATTTAGGGTTAAAATTATACCTTATATATTGTATTCTTATATACTGTATTGATAACTCATCACTTAAATATTTACCATTGTATATTCTGCATAATTGGATGTTTTTAAATAAACATTGACATAAAACTATGCAAGTTTTAGGGCCGGATGACATGATATATATAACAATGATTCCTGGGGCCAGTTGCATTATCATAGCCATTATGTTAAGACAGTGTCTTAAGAACTAGTATGACCAACTAGCAGTTAGTTAGGGGTTAGACCATTAGACCAATGTACGTTTTTATGCAACTAACTTATGAACTAAGTTATGAACAGTCTTGAAGAAAATAATGGATGACTAACAACTCGCAAATGACAACTCGCCCCTGGTCTTAAAGGTCTCATTGTAATTCCAATTCAAGTTTTCTTCTGCTAAATATTCTGTAACACTTAAAAATGTCACATTACAGAAGTAAAGGCTACAAAATTAAGAGAATTTGTTTAATATATTTTTGTGCACCAGAAACGTGCATGTGTGCGCTGTAGTTTTTTATGGGTTTAAGTGTGTGTGTGTGTGAGGATGTCCAATTACCTGATGTCCAAAGCGGATCCCATGAATGAGGGTTTGCGGTGTTCTGCGCTGGCGGCGGTGTACGGCGGCTGAGGTTCAGATTCATCCCAGTATTTATCTCTCTCAATCAGAGGAACCAGATCATACATCTCATCCACTGACAGCAGAGACACCTGGGAGAAACACACAACCATGTTCGTATAATCCTTACAAAAACGAGAAATACTTTTGGACACTTACCGCACTTCTATTAAGCTCACTAAACTAAAGATGATTCAAAATTTAAGTCTGCACTTAAAATTAGTTTTAGCTTGAAAAATGACATTCTCATGAAATACCAGTTTTATTTGACAAAAGGATAGTCTTCCCTCCTCATGGCCACCATATATTGTTAATTATTATAATAACATATTATACTATTAGACACTTTCAGTTGCCAAATATATAAATAATAGGTGACAAATGCATCTGTCAATCAGTAAGCGAAGAAGTGTGTGAATCTCTGCCAAAAGATGTCAAAATAAATTCAATCCATGATGCATATTCACCTTTAAAAAATAGGTAATACACAAATGTAACTGAGGCTGCGTCCTAAATCGCATACTTCCCTACTATATAGTAAGCGAAACAGTATGTGTCAAAATAAGTGCGTCAATGTACTCATGATAATGACAACATGGCAGATGTAGTACGTCCGGAATACATTCATACTACACACACTTATACAATATAGAACTTGCTTACAAATTAAGTTATTCAAAATAAGTACCTACTCAAGAGAGAGAGAGAGTATGCGATTTTCGGACACAGCCAGAGAGGTTGTACAGTCCGGCACAAATCCACAGAACGAGACAGAATGGCACAAAGGAGATCAACACACACACACACACGTCATTAGTGGGGCTGATGATGTACCTGTAATTACGGTCCACCAGCCAGTTCGTCTCAAAGTCGTCATCATCCTCCCCAAAAGGATTAATAAGTTGCTCTGCCACCTGAATAAAAAAAAAAAACACCAATGCAATTATCTTCTGGCTTTTTGTCAAAGATGATTTAGCTACATCACGTCACTGTGGTGTAACCATTACTGAAAGTTGTGTTTAACTAAATTTGTTTATATAATCAAGTTTTGTACATCCCATGTCAGCTAAGAGGAACAGCATATAATTATGCTGAGGTTATTTCACAATAAACAGTGATTTTATTCAATATGAGTGTGAATGTGAAGTGGAGAGCCAACTTGTGTGAGATCTCAAGATTAACACACCTTGAGCCAGCCTACATAGAAGAAGAACTGCAGTAAGGTGAACACAGGCAGGTAGAAGTCGAGGTTGTGACCCGGGTAACCCTGGGCGGGGTCGAGGAACTGTCGACCAATCAGACAAGTCAAAAAGAAACTGTACACAGCCACGGTTACCACCTAGCAGAGAGAACAGGACACACAACCTGCTTAAAATCATGACAAATAATCATTGTATTAATAAAATAAACACGTATTAATCCATTGAATTCATTAAAAAATTTCAATTTGAGGATCATTGCTGCACATTCCAACCAATCAGAGATTACTTTTAGCCATTGCAACCAATCAGAGATTACTTTTAGCCATTGCAACCAATCAGAGATTGCTTTTAGACATTGCAACCAATCAGAGATTACTTTTAGCCATTGCAACCAATCAGAGATTACTTTTAGCCATTCCAACCAATCAGATATTACATTTAGCCATTCCAACCAATCAGATATTACATTTAGCCATTGCAACCAATCAGAGATTATTTTTAGCCATTGCAGCCAATCAGAGATTACTATTAGCCATTCCAACCAATCAGAGATTACTTTTAGCCCTTGCAACCAATCAGAGATTACTATTAGCCATTGCAACCAATCAGAGATTACTATTAGCCATTCGCAACCAATCAGAGATTACTATTAGCCATTGCAACCAATCAGAGATTACTATTAGCCATTGCAACCAATCAGAGATTACTATTAGCCATTGCAACCAATCAGAGATTACTTTTAGCCACTTGCAACCAATCAGAGATTACTATTAGCCATTGCAACCAATCAGAGATTACTATTAGCCATCGCAACCAATCAGAGATTACTATTAGCCATTGCAACCAATCAGAGATTACTATTAGCCATTGCAACCAATCAGAGATTACTATTAGCCATTGCAACCAATCAGAGATTACTTTTAGCCATTGCAACCAATCAGAGATTACTATTAGCCAAAAATCAATCAGAGATTACTATTTGCCATTCCAACCAATCAAAGACCACTATTAGACATTCTAACCAATCAGAATTTCCCATTCCAACAAGAGATTAATCAAGCAAGTGGATAGTAAATCATTAAAAATAAGATTCTAGGTTTTATATATAATGTTTCTGTTTGGTACACATAATTTGACATGAATCAATACTAAATCAATCAATACTGATTGTGAAAACTCATTGTCACAGGAGACACAAAAATATCATACAAACTTGATCAATTCAGCAGATGTTGCTTGGATTTATACGGGGAAATCTGAACAACTAGTTTTGTCTACTATTAGAACTAGTAAATGAAGCTAGTCGAGTTTGAACCATCAAACCTGTGTGTACACGAGAGGCAGGCTGATCCAGTCATAGCCGTACAGCCTCATACACTGAGAGCGCAGTGTGTTCAACTCCTGCCAGGAGAAACCAAAGCAACACACTATTGTTCACAGGATGACTTGATGGAGTCCTCAAGTGTTATTTGAGTAATTTTTTCTCAGATTTGTTAAGGACTCCTCAAACTGCGCCATCTAGAGTTTCATGACAGAACTTCGCATTGATATTCATAACACAAAGAATTAATTCAGGATAATCTGGACATTTTTTCCCCAAAAATCTCAATGGCAAAAAAGTGTCCCAATTCAGCTGAACTAACCCAATACAGTCTAAAGTGCAAGACATACGTTGAGGATGGCGGTCATTGCGACGTCGTTATTGATGCGTCCTTCAGATCGCGCTCTCATGGCCAGACTGACAAACCACATGCAGGGAACCCAGAACTTATTATGAGGCGAAGGCAGTTCCTCTAAATGCCTCAGTTCCTCAGCCGTCATCAGACCTGCAGCACAGGACAGTTTCAGGCCCACAATCTCAATCTGGTCAACCCATGGACGAGGGTCTAGTCTCCAGTCGGCTTTATAATAGGCTCATTTTTAATGATTTGCAATACTTTGTGTGTGTGTGTGCAGGTCATAATCTTCTCCCTTACTTCCAGATAACAAAGACTATTAGCTATATTAATGAGACTGGGCTGGTCAGTATTGTGTGTGTGTGTGTAGTTCACATCTTCTGTTGTGTGTGTGTGTGTTCTGAGTAAACAACCAAACCTGATTAGCAGCGCTTGATGAAGACAGTCACTTAATTTATTAGTCTGCACATAGAGAATTGAGTGTGAAGTAAATCAATTTAACAGCAGCTCCATTCCAGAACCTAGTGTATCCCCCATCTAGAGCACTTCCTATCTACGTGCACTCCCTATGAAGTGTACTTCCTATCTAGTGTACTCCTAGAGTACTCCCTATCTAGTGCATTCCCTATCTAGTCTACTCCCTATGAAGTGTACACCCTATCTAGTGTACTCCTAGAGTACTCCCTATCCTGTGCATTCCCTATCTAGTCTACTCCCTATGAAGTGTACCCCCTATCTAGTGCACTACCTATCTAGTCTACTCCCTATGAAGTGTACCCCCTATCTAGTGTACTCCTAGAGTACTACCTATCTAGTGCATTCCCTATCTAGTCTACTCCCTATGAAGTGTACCCCCTATCTAGTGTACTCCTAGAGTACTCCCTATCTAGTGCATTCCCTATCTAGTCTACTCCCTATGAAGTGTACACCCTATCTAGTGTACTCCTAGAGTACTCCCTATCTAGTGCATTCCCTATCTAGTCTACTCCCTATGAAGTGTACACCCTATCTAGTGCACTCCACTCCTGAGAGTACTCCCCTATCTAGTCTACTCCCTATGAAGAGTACTCCCTATCTAGTGCCCTCCCTATCTAGTCTACTCCCTATGAAGTGTACTCCCTATCTAGTGCACTCCTAGTGTACCCCCTATCTGACTGCACTTCCTAGAGCACACCCTATATAGTGCACTCCCTATGAAGTGCACTCCCTATCTAGTCTACTCCCTATAAAAGTGTACTCCCTCATCTGAGAGTACTCCCTATCTAGTGCACTACCTATGAAGTGTACTCCCAATATAAAGAGTACTCCCTATGAAGCGTACTCCTGATCTAGTGTACTCCCTATGAAGTGTACTAGATAGTATACTAGGGAGTACACTAGATAGGGGTGCACTAGATGTATGTGTGTTTTACAAAAAAAGAATGACATTCAGACAACAGTTTGACCTAGTTGCCAATCCTTCATATTTCATTGAATTATTTGCAGATTACATGTAATAAAATACACAGTCATGAAATCAATCGTTAAGTAAAAGACGAGATTGTCCTGAGTTTACATTAGGGAACGCCATGAGGGCAAGTTAAATCATGTTTGAATGAACTATTTCTAAAACTGTTGCTAAAGCTCTTGGGGATCTGCTGTAATTCCTTCCGTTCCTCTTCTGAGTTTAAATCCCAGACACCGGAGGGTACCGGCACAAAACATGGCTTTAATCGCTGTTCTGAGGCCACATTACTTTGCCCAAATCATTTCCTGAGTGCGCTGAGTGGGTTTACCTGCTTGAACCAGGTGGCCCATGGTGGGAAGCGCTTGTACACGGCGGTGCTGATGGAGCGGTAGATCAGGATGCCGGACAGATTAGCGTAACGCATGAGACTCCTGCGAACGAGCTCTGGCCCCTTCATCTGCGCCCCGGACGTGTCCACTGACCAGCGCTGACAGGCGGTCCGTCCACGGGACGCCTCCGAACTGACCCCACCAACGAGACACCACAAGGGTCACGTAGAAACCTGCAAGAGTAATGCTGATTTTCAGAAGATCATCCTCTCATATAAAGTCCCTTCTACTTCCTTTAAGAAAACCTTTAAAAAGGAACCTTTAATTTCTCATAATATTTATATATTAATATATTATTTACACTACCGGTGAAAAGTTTAAGATTTCGGTAAGATTTTTTATGTTTTTAAAAGAACACAGTAATATTGTGAAATATTATGACAATTTAAAATGACTTTTTTATGTTATATATATTAAAATGTAATTAATTCCTGAATCATTATTCATTTAATCACTCTAATATGATGATTTTATGCTCCAAAAACATGTATGATTATTATCCATGTTGAAAACAGTTTTTTACATTTTATTTCAGGATTCTTTGATGAATAGAAAGTTCAAAAGAACAGCTTTTATCTGAAATGGAAAGCTTTTGTTACATTAAACACTACCCTTTAAAAAGTTTGGGGTCAGTAAGAATTTGTATTTTATTTTGGGGGAAATAAATAAGAAATCAATACTTCTATTCATCAAGGATGAGTTACATTGATCAAAAGTTACAGTAAAGACATTTATAATGTTAGAAAATATTCTAATTAAATAAATGCTGTTCTTTTGAACTTTCTATTCAGTCAAAGAATCCTGAAATAAAAATGTAAAAAACTGTTTTCAACATGGATAATAATCATACATGTTTTTGGAGCCTAAAATCATCATATTAGAGTGATTTGTGAAGGATAATGTGACACTAAAGACTGGAGTAATGATGCTGAAAATTCAGCTTTTTTCAGAGGAATAAATTACATTTTAATATATATTAACATAAAAAAAGTCATTTTAAATTGTCATAATATTTCACAATATTACTGTGATTTTTGTGTTTTTTTTTTTCTCAAAAAATTGCAGCCTTGGTGAGCAGAAAAGACTCCTTTTAAAAACATAAAAAATATTACCAATCTTAAACTTTTGGCCAATTAGTGTATATATATTATATATTTATATTTTGTTTATGTTAATATTTTAATATTGAAAAAAAATAATATTCTATTGATTTGTGTAGCCTGTTTCAATCTCTCTTGTCAGTTTAGTTTTAATATTTTTCTCTTCTAACTGGTAATGTCTGTATCCTTTCATTTGCACAAAAAAAATACATTTACCCAGAACGAAGGACACCGAGGATGAGTTGAGCGTATTGATCACAGTACATGGAGAGCTTCTCAAACATCCTGCGCTGCTCTTCAGTCAGAATACACCTGTCAATCAAACAGTGCATGATTTTATTGAGGCTTTTATAATATAAAAATAGTCAAAGTAAAGCCTTTTAACACTGTGGTCTGAACAGAACATTTGAATAACATTCTACACACTACATAAACAACACTAGCAAAACAAATATTTGGCCTTAAAGGAAGTAGTTTACTTTAAAAAAAAAAAAAAAAACTTTTTTAGATTTAGACATGTACCATATGACCAAAAGTCATGGTTATTACGGGGTGTAACAGATACACAAAACTGACGGTTTGATTTTCCACGGTTTTGACTGTCTCTGTTCGGTTCTAATTCAGTTTAGAAAGCTAAAATGGCTTTTTTTTTAAACAGTGGTTTAATGAAAAAAATGTCTGTCTTTAAATTAATTAAATTACAATTAAACATTTCACAAGGATTAAAAAAAATCTGCTAATGCTGTGAACTACTATTGAAGACTGCACATTACTATAACATTAAATGTTGTAGCCTAGACTTTTAACCTAAATTCAGATGCCATTTATTTTTTGGATATAATAATCAACACACAACACATTGTATGAAAACATGTAAACTGAACATAAGGCAGTTTTTACATTAACTTGTGTTTTTACTCTAATAATTTACACAGTTGTCATTTTCATGAAAGATATTTCAAACATAAATTAAATAATCAATATATCATTTAACAGGTTAAGTAAAATATATAGATGTGGAATAAATAAGATGTGGACACTTTATCACTTGCCTGCTGAGGTACAATATAATGCTAAGTGACAAGCTAAAGCTATGCTGTTTTATTGACGTCTTTCCGCTGCTTAAATACTGATTGAGCGATTACACCAGTTATGATGCCTTTCAGTAAGTGTACTGTATCTTTCAACATACTTTCAGGTGTCTTTTCTGTAACTGAGGAAGAGATGATCGCGTTCATCTCGCACGCAGCTGCCGCTTGACATGAGGAGCCTCAGTCAAGCGATCTGTCACGTCACATCAAAGAGCGCCAAAACGCCATTTGTTTGAATTTCGTGATCAAATAGACAGAATCTGAAAGATTACACCTTGCTTAATATCGAAAGTAACAAAACACGGAGCTTGTTATTTGGTGTTATTGGTGGTTAGGCTACAAAACTGAATTCATTGTGTACTGTTTACATAAGACATGAGGTCCATTGAGCCGGGATGGGCGGGGCCGGGGTAGCAGGGGGCGGGGCGTGTTCGGTACGCAATGACAGTAGGCTTGTTTGAGATGAGCAAAATCTGCGCAGAACCGATCACCGGTGATCAGCGCGAGATGCATGCCGGTTAGAAATGTGTCCGAGAACGGTCCGCCTGGCTCTGACGTCATGCCGACGTGTGTCAAAAAACTCTCGCGAGCGCAAGGCGCCCCTGTCGGATTCTGCAGTCGCGCGCAGTTGCTCTCCACCGACTGCGCTGATCAAAAGCATGATGGGAAACGACTTGCTGACGACACAGCTTAATGTTCATTGGTTTAAACAACCGTGATGTATTTTTCTCGTTTAACATGTTTGATTTTAAAACTCTGATATCATGTTTTATTTGTATACATATTTGTTATGGGTGAATACACTCTCTGACAGTGCCATATGGGTTATTATGTGATGTCAAATATGGTATTTTTATGCACATGCTATTTTTATTTAAACAATATATAAAAACACATGTCTGTATAGAGAGCCTAAGTCCCTCCCCTTCCGGTCGACCACCATGGGACCTTATTTCGGAAAAATATTGTATGGTAGTCAATGGCGAGAGATAACAAATATTTTGATTTCGTTTAAATTGATCCCTGAATTACACATATGATGTTTGTCAATTTAAAAGATACATTTTAAAGTCAAGAAAGTCGCAGTTTGATGTAAAACTGTTGAGATATAAGACTGTGAAAATACGTAATTACAAAGACTACAAACCCCAAAGGCGCACATTTTCTCTCAATGAATGAAGCGAACTTTACTGAGGCTATGTCATTGTTTCTATAGTCTTCCTGTTATAATCGTAACGTTACCGTCATGAGTGTGTTGTTCCAGACTGCACACACACACACGCAGCTGATCTCGCTCGTTGTTTCGCCTCCGGGAGATGTAGTTCATTGAGGGTTTTTCACATAAAACTAAAAGTTACTCTTCTGTTTTATGATGAACTGCGACTTTCTTGGCTTTCATAATTATCTTTTAAATTGACAAACATCATATGTGTAATCCAGGACACAGTTCAGACGGAATAAAAAGATAAGTTATCTCTCGCCATTGACTACCATGTATTTTTCCGAGATAAGGTCCCATGAACCGGAAGCGGAGGGGCGGGACTTAGGCTCTCTATTAAAGAAAAAATATAGATAAACACATATTTGGAATGTAATTAAATAACAAGGTGTCTTGTTCATTATATTTATTTTCATATAAAAGCAACAGAACTTAAAATTACATCCAGTTTATTAGCAACACGTGCACGAGCGTGAATCGCGTGAATCCCGCGATATCAGACTTTGATCTCACAGGTGTCAGACCCACTTCGAGAACCGAGATTTGTCCGTCTCGCCTGCGCTTTCACTCCTCCTCTCACTGCAGCCGCCTACTCTCGACTACATTCCAGGCGATGCGAGGCGCATCTCAAACAAGCCTAGTATCGCGATTCGAATCGTGAGTTCAGTATTCGCGGTTTTTCGGTTCGGTTCGAAAATCGTTACACCCCTACATGTATATTATGAAAATAGCCTATAGTCATTTTTTAGTACCCTGGAAATATTTAAGTATCATAGTATTACTGTTTTTTTTACCATTGAATTTAAAAAAATATTTTTTCGAGGACCATATCAAGATTTACACTTATACAAAAAAAGTACCGGGGTAGCATCGTGGTGCATATTATGGTCTCATGTTACTTTAAAATATACCATTAGTACTGAAATTAATGTACTATGATATTTACATGGTACTCTAATGTACAGAAATACTATACTTATCTACCACTATGGTAAATATAAACATGGTGATGGCATTATATTATTTGCATTAGCTTGAAAGACGTGAACATACCACGGTAATCATTTACTACCATAGTATCAAAGTACCCTGGTATCATCATGTTTTTTGGACATTATTCAATATTAACTAATGCCATGGTATATTAATAGCCTATAGTAATCATTTAGTACCCTGGTAATATAACACTACGATAAGTATTACTATTTTTATTTTTTTTACCATAGTATGCTTTAAAATATCAGTTTGATGTGCCAAAAAAACTGTATTTTACAAATGTGACATCTGTAGAGTTGATTCTGAAATGAATGTCATGAAATAATACGCTACTACTATGGTAAATGTAAAAAAATGAATAAAATTTAAATAATCCCATGTCCCCCCAAACATATGATATTAATTTTATGTACAAAAATATCCTGTGGTGGTACCATGAAGATATCAGATGGTAATATTTTGCTAATATTTTAGATCATTCAATATAATGCTAATATTTTAGATCATTTTTAAATATTGTAGACGTGGTACCATGATATTCTTGGGGAAAATGATTTGTAGGTCATTAAATATCATGGTACATATCAAAGCAGCATAAATACCCGTCATAGCATTATGTTACTATAGTAGCACCACTATAAAGGGCGTAAAACTGTAGTAAAGAGTGTGAATGGTCAGTGTTTACCTGTACGTGACGCTAATAGTGCAGTACATCACGGTGAAGATCAGCAGCTCTCGATACAGCAGCTTATAGATGCTTCCCTTCCATCGCAGCAGGAGACGATAAAAGGTGCCCAGACAGCGCGTCCGAGACCTGCTGCGAGTACGTGACCGTCATCTCTGACGAGCCTCACAGCCCTGACCTTTCACCTTCAGTTCTTACAGAGAAGGATGGCTCAGCACTGAATCACAGTGCACACACACACACAGATCACATGCTAGGTTGATGATAGTTAGCATGCATTAACACCTAAACTGATTGCAATTATACTCAAATGCATGCATGGGTCAAATGAAGCAAAACTAGCTTTAAAAGAGAAACACAAGACTGTGAACCCAACGTAGCAAATGCAACTGCTTACTATTCCTCGTCTGTAGGCCTCAAATAAGAGATAAGCAAGTCTACTCACAGCGTGTGATGTTGTGTGAGTTGTTAAGAAGGAAGGATGGAGTCGAGGAGAACATCGAGACGCCCACACCTCCGGTCACTTGACCTGCTAATCTGTTTTCCACTAACAAAGAGGCATTGTGGAAAACTGGGGGGTTGTTAATCTCAGCAAATCTTTCAAAACACAAGCACAAACACACACATATTCAATAGAGTCATGCATTAATTGCAGTTATGTAATGTAAATATGATATTCATAATCAACCACTCCTAAATGATGATCCATGAGGAGTTCAGGCTCCATTAAACGCTTTGTGATGATGAGGCCCTCAGCGGGGTGTTTGGGGCTCTGTGTGGGGCCCTCTAGTGGAGGAAATGCCCCGGTGCGCTTCATTAACCCCTGAGCTGGGACTTCGGTCAACTTGCAACCGCTCTCGAACAGCATCTGAGCCTGGGTGTGTTTGACGGAATGAGAGTGCAGGAAGAGACACACTGCGGTAAGTCTGATTTATCTGATGCGTTCTGTGCTTGTTTTTGACATGGAAAGGACTGAGACTTGTTAATGCATCTGATAATGTATGGCACAATTAAAAATCTGTTAAAGCAACTATAAATGTTACTGACTGCAGGATTTAGTATTATTATTTCTTCATTGAATGTAATAATGTTTATTTTCGAATATTTAAATACCCAAACATATGTATATATAATTTATTATCAATGTAAAACCACTTTAAAATACTGTGGTAATCAGTATATATAAAAGCACTGTGGTATCATGTTTATATATTAATATTTTGATGGTTCAACTGAGTCATTAAAGGAGTAGTTCACTTTTAAAAAAAACTTTTACTGATAATTTACTCACCCCCATGTCATCCAAGATGTCCATGTCTTTCTTTCTTCAGTCGAAAAGAAATTAAGGTTTTTGATGAAAACATTCCAGGATTTTTTCTCCATATAATGGACTTCAATGGGGACCAAACGGTTCAAGGTCCAAAAGTGCGGCTTCAAAGGGCTTTAAACGACACCAGACGATGAATAAGGGTCTTATCTAGAATCCTTCGAATCATGACTCGAAAAAAGATTTGTTCATTTTGATGAATGAGTTCGAACAGGAGAGTCACGAACGCGCATCACAGAACAGAGCACGGCGAGCATTTGAGCTTATAAAACTTAAACTTTTTTATTTATTTTTTAAATGAGCGATTGTTTCGCTTGATAAGACCCTTATTCATCGTCTGGTGTCGTTTAAAGCCCTTTGAAGCTGCACTGAAACTTTTATTTGGACCTTGAACCGTTTGAACCCCATTGAATACCATTATATGGAGAAAATCCTGGAATGTTTTCATTAAAAACCTTAATTTCTTTTCGACTGAAGAAAGAAAGACATGGACATCTTGGATGACATGGGGTGAATTATTAGCAAAAGTGTTTTTAAAAGTGAACTACTCCTTTAAAGTCAAACATCACCTCCAGACATCACTACTGTAAAATAAATAATAAGGGTAAATGTTGTAGATCAACCATTTGTCCGTTTCTATGGTTAAATGCTTTCCGTTTAGTCTCTCGAGAGAAATGTTTAACTGTGGCAAACATCAGGTTATGGTGCAATGCTTTAGTTACACTTTGATCAACTGAATGGAAACTAAGGCAGGAATAAACTACAATGTCTCTGAGCTTGAATGTAATCTCTTGTGTCTTTAACAGGCTGGCTGAAGTGAACACTCTCAGTGTGTGTGTGTGTGTTTGAGTGAATATACTTTCCGTGATGGACATTTTTGAAGGAATCCACCGTGTGCAGCTCTCATGCTCTCCTCCTGCACGGTCCCGGTCTGTCCCAGGGTACGAGCTGCTGGTGGCAGGGAATTCTGGGATCAGCAGTGTACTCCTCACCTACGTTCTTCTGGGAATGCTGATCTTACGGTTCAGCACACAGCAGAGGAAGAGAGATGTCCGGTCGGGAGGTACGTCCAGACTTCACCTAAACAAAAATACCAAAGCAATACTATCATTGTTTTGATGGCTTTAACAACATCTCGTCTAATGTTGTGTAAAAACTGTTAAAAAATGGTGACAGAGCAAAATCTTCCACCCACAATTATATTAGAGAATGACAAAAGAGGATGTAATCTCTAATTCTGCTGAATACACAGAACTGTACACACAATATCAATGTGTGAAAGTCAGTCAGAAATTATAAACATAAAAATATTAAAAACATAAAGCATAACAAAATGGAACAAACATGACATACAAAAAAATTAAAATATAACATAACAACAATACGTCCCCTTGGAATTATAAGGTTCTATCTGACATTTTTGTCAAAATTGAGTTATTCACATATTATTATTCTGTGACAATTTATTTACATTATGTGATGTGTTTTGTACATTTAGGGTCCCTGTTATTTTTATGTTTGAAAGAAACTTGTTCCCCATACACATTTTCCTATATGGAATGCCAAAACTTTGAAGCTCAATATCTCAAAACTGATCAGAACGCAGATAGAACCTTATAATTCCAAGGGGACAAAAACATTACATAACATAACAACATAATATAACATACACAGCAAAACAGAATGAAACAAACATTAGATACCAAAACTGAACAATATAATACAAAATACAAAAATCACAGAACAAACGTGTTAGATCTGAACAAACAACATTGGCTAACATAAATAAAAACAGAACAGAGACAGAATAGAAAGAGTAGTCATTTGTTTGGGGCACATCACGTGATTCCTGGATGCCTCCACTGAGTCATGTGACCTGTGATTGACAGCTGGACATTTTTCCTGCTCAATCTCAGAGGATAGTCTGTCTGACTGTCCTACCCAAAACAAAGCCAATCTAAACTCAGATTTCTCTGTCGGATCCGGATTACGGAGTGTTTATCTGATCAGATTTCTGCTATATCTCAGTCGTGTTCGGGAAACTTCAGCGGGATCTACTTGGTACTTCTTACTCTTTATTTCAGGAAGCGGAGCTGCAATTCTGCAACACTGTAACTTTGGAATTTCACTTGGTGATAGTTTCAGTGTTCGTGATGTCGTCAGCGGGTCGCGGCGAGTCCTGTAGCCGGGCGAGGGAGGGGAAGGGCGGGGAGTGCACACGGGAAATGCTGCGACTGCCACGGAGCGACGACTTACATAAACAGGGCTGATTCTGATCATAATCACACACGAGCGTTTATTAATTCACCCACAGACAACTCCTTAATACTAGATGAAGAAGGGTGTGGCGTTATATTTTCATGACTGGATTAATTTTCGGGAGTTGGGATTTAAAAGGATCATAAGGACAGTTAGGAATCACAGTGGGGTCTATACAGTCACATAATTTTTCTCCGAAGACTTGTGATATCCTTGTGATATATGAGTGTGATATCCTCGGGCTCAACGATTCGATTCGTAAAATGTAATCTTTACAGGAACCAATTTAAAGAGACCGTTTACCCCAAAATTACAAACCTTTATTAGTTTCTTTTTAATGGGCAAAAGAAGATTTTTTGAAGAATATGGATAACTGAACAGTCAATGACATTCTTCAAAATATTTCTTCTTTTAACAGACGAAAGAAACTCATGCAGGATTGGAAGAACTTGAGGACGAGTAAATGATGACAAAGTAAAAAAAGAAAAAAAATATCACTGTGACCATAAAATGATCATAATTGTTTCCTGCAGATTGGTCGACCTGGAGCCAGAGGAGCGTGATGGGGGGCAGAGGAAGAAGATGCCCCCGGAGGAGGCAGGAGCACACAGACATCGAGACCTACGACATGTCCCGTCTGCGGAGTTCCTCTCTGGAGATCAAGGAGAAGGGAACAGAATTCCTCAGAGACCAGCTGGATGCTGCACAAAAGGTGCCACATGTTCTGTTCTTTTCCATTTCTCATTCCGTTCCATTCTATTCCATTCCATTCTGTTCCGATCTATTCCATTCTATTCAGTTCAAATCTATTCCATTCTATTCAGAACTATTCCATTCCATTACGAAGTATTCCATTCTAATCCATTCTATTCTATTCCGAACTATTCCATTCTATTCTATTCCATTCTGTTCCAATATATTCCATTCTATTCAGATCTATTCTATTCAATTTATTCCGTTCTATTCTATTCCATTCTGTTCCAATCTATTCCATTCTATTCCGATCTATTCTGTTCTATTCCGCTCTATTCTATTCCATTCCGTTCCATTCTATTCTATTCTATTCCGCTCTATTCTAGTCCATTCTGTTCCATTCCATTCTATTCCAATCTATTCTGTTCCATTCTATAATGATCTATTCTAGTCTATTATATTCCATCCTATTGAGTTCCATTCTATTCTATTCTATTTTAAACTATCAAAAGATATGTTTTGGGGAGGCTTAACATTTAGCTAAGAAAAGGGGTCTTGATGTTTCATTGTAGGTTCTTCAGATCAGTGTTTCGGATCTTTAAAGCTCCAGCTCACAGTTTCAGGTTACAAATGATGTGTTTCAGAGTAGTAATAACTGCTCATGTCTTTGTCAAACCATAATTGCAAGTTGAAAATGTAGTTTATTTTGTAAACTCAGCCTACAACGTCACTCATTTGACTGTTGTCATGCGAGTCAAACAAAATAGCAGCAGTGTCTAAAGTTCAATAGTGGAGATACATCTGCTCATATTATTGTTATTTTTAAATAAATGTTTTATTATTTTTATTAAATGTATTTATTGTTTTATTATGGTTATATCTAATGATGCTGGTGCCCGTTAGTACATTAATGTTAACTGCTTGGAAATATGAACGAGTCATTCAAATGTTCTCCTATTCGATTCAGTTCTGATTTATTGAGTGTTGTCTGTGTTTTCAGGAGCTGAAGCTGAAAGACGAAGAGTGTGTCAGACTGTCTCATGTCAGGAATCAGCTTCGAGCAGGAACTGGAGGAACTGACCGCCAGTCTGTTTGAGGTGGACGGGACTAATGTGACATCATTGACACTGAATATAGAGGACTTTTGTGTGGTGATGTTGATGTATTAGGTTAAAATTTATGAGGGAGAGTGGTCATCTTAACTAGTCACTGTTTGAATTTTTTTTTATTAAATTTGCCTTTGTAATCTCATTTTAAATGGTCCTGTTGTGTGACAAATTCATTTTTATTATAAAAATTATTTCACAATTTAAAATTGTTACTAGCCATGACATCGATACCATGGGGAAAAACTCCAATATAGATATTTTTTAATATTATATCATAATTTGGCAGCCGGTATATTAGGCTGCTGTCACTTAAGACCTGACACAGGGAACCATTACACTGTTACACATGCGTTTCCTTTCTCAGCGGTTTACGGTCACTTAAAACATAACTGACTGTGTTTACATGAGTACTCGCCAAGACCTGCATTTTGATATTAATTTGTGTGTATTTTAAGACATGAAAACAAATTCAATTTAGTCCTGAGAGGCTCTTTATGTGCCTCACTTTGGGTGTGAGCACAAAATCTGCAGGAATGAGAGAGTCACTGAGAGAGAAAATGTATCTGTATCTATTCTGTTCGGAAAATCAAAATCAAGCGTTTCAGATATTTTCAGTATCGATATGTATTGAGAAATCGATATGATTGACAACACTATACATTTATTATTTCAGATGCCTTTTTAAAATGTAAGACTTCAGTTGAAAAAATGTAATATACAAATGAAACCCGTAAAAAGTGGCTCGTCAGGATTGACTGCTTTAAACACCACTTCTGCAATACACACACATTTAGCAAGTGTTAATGTCAAGCCCCTGAATAAAACTTATTATAATTCATTTTTAATGTAAAAATAATTAATGTAATCTCACAATTATCATTAAATCAATAAATAAAAAAACGCTGCAAGCATAGTTAGTAATAAAAACATTGGTAAAATGCTGTCACAAACCTTTGTGTTCATCTCTGGTCTCTAGGAGGCTCATTAAGATGGTGCGAGAGGCCAACGTGAAGCAGGCGGCGCGAGAAACAGCTGAAGGAGGCGCAGGGCAAGGTGCTGTCTGTCTCTCTCTATCTGTCTCACTCTCACTCTGTGTCACTCTGTCTGTCTGTCACTCTGTCTCACTCCTTCTCTCACTCTGTCTGTGTCACTCTTTCTGTCACTGTCTGTCTCACTGTCTGTCACTCTGTCTCACTCTTTCTGTCACTCTGTCTCACTCTGTCTGTGTCACTCTTTCTGTGTCACTCTTTCTGTCACTGTCTGTCTCACTGTCTGTCACTCTGTTCTCACTCTCTGTCACTCTGTCTCACTCCTTCTCTCACTCTTTCTGTCTCACTCTGTCTGTCTCACTCTTTCTGTCACTCTGTCTCACTCTGTCTGTGTCACTCTTTCTGTGTCACTCTTTCTGTCACTGTCTGTCTCACTGTCTGTCACTCTGTCTCACTCTCTGTCACTCTGTCTCACTCCTTCTCTCACTCTTTCTGTCTCACTCTGTCTGTCTCACTCTTTCTGTCACTCTGTCTCACTCTGTCTGTGTCACTCTTTCTGTGTCACTCTTTCTGTCACTGTCTGTCTCACTGTCTGTCACTCTGTCTCACTCTCTGTCACTCTGTCTCACTCCTTCTCTCACTCTTTCTGTCTCACTCTGTCTGTCTCACTCTTTCTGTCACTCTCTCACTCTTTCTGTCACTCTGTCTCACTCTCTGTCACTCTGTCTCACTCCTTCTCTCACTCTTTCTGTCTCACTAGTCTGTCTGTCTCACTAGTGTCTCACTCTGTCTCTCACTATTTGCTCACTATTTCTGTCTCGCTCTTTCTGTCTCACTCTTTCTGTCACTGTCTCTCACTCTTTCTGTCTGTCTCACTCTATCTGTCTCACTATCTGCTATTTCTACTAGTCCTTTGTCACTCTGTCAGTCTCACTCTTTCTGTCTCTCTGTTTGTCTCACTCTATCTGTCTTACTATCTGTTCACTCTTTCTGTGTCACTTTCTGTGTCTCACTCTTTCTGTGTCACTCTCACTTCTATCTGTCTCACTTTATCTGTCTCACTCTATCTGTCTCACTCTATCTGTCTCACTCTATCTGTCTCACAATCTGTTCACTCTTTCTGTCTCACTCTTTCTGTGTCGCTCTCACTCTTTCTGTCTCACTAGTCTGTCTGTCTCACTCAGTGTCTCACTCTGTCTCTCACTAATCTGCTCACTATTTCTGTTCTCGCTCTTTCTGTCTCACTCTTTCTGTCACTGTCTCTCACTCTTTCTATGTCACTCTTTCTGTCTGTCTCACTCTATCTGTCTCACTATCTGCTATTTCTACTAGTCCTTTGTCACTCTGCCAGTCTCACTCTTTCTGTGTTCACTCTTTCTGTCTCACTTTATCTGTCTCACTCTTTCTGTCTCACTAGTCTGTCTGTCTCACTAGTGTCTCACTCTGTCTCTCACTATTTGCTCACTATTTCTGTCTCGCTCTTTCTGTCACTGTCTCTCACTCTTTCTATGTCACTCTTTCTGTCTGTCTCACTCTATCTGTCTCACTATCTGCTATTTCTACTAGTCCTTTGTCACTCTGCCAGTCTCACTCTTTCTGTCTCTCTGTTTGTCTCAATCGATCTGTCTCACTATCTGTTCACTCTTTCTGTGTGACTTTATCTGTCTCACTCTTTCTGTGTCACTCTCACTCTTTTCTGTCTCACTCTCTGCTCACTCTGTCTGCACATCTGTCGTCTCAGATTGACGTCCTGCAGGCGGAGGTCTCTGCTCTGAAAACCCTGGTGTTGACCTCTACGCCCTCCTCCCCGAACCGCCAGCTCCACCCTCAGCTGCTGTCTGACGGGCTCCAGCCGGGCCCGGGGCCACACGCGCAACAAGAGCGCCAGGCGGAGCCCTCCAGCTGCAGACGGAGCCACCGCCGACCGACGCAGCGACAAACCGGGAGGACAGAGAGGTACAAACACACTGCTGGACAAGATCACCGGCTTAGTGTTGCCCAAAGGACGGACTTCGGTACCAAGTTGGTACCAGGTTTTCATGCGCTAATCGGAAAAGTCTGTGATTGGCTAAAATGATCAACACATCAAAAATATATTGTAAATATAAATCAATGATGCTTGGTACCGAAGTTGGCTTTAGAGACAAGTGTTGGTCTGTACCTGCATGGTGAAAGTTTGATCAGTGTTTTACTGCACCTTCACTGATTTCCTGCTGTTCTTCCTCTCCTTTCCTCCTTTTCTCTGATCTGTGCAGTTCCTGTTGTCCTCTGTCTGATACTGTGTGTCTGATTCCTGGTCAGCTGGTCAGTGTGACCTCTTTGTGAACTCTCTCTATGGCAACAGGGTACAAAGGGTTACAAATTAAAACTTTAGAACTTCTTTTTCTTGCTTGCTTGCTTTCATTCCCTGGTGACAAAATAAATAATAATCCAGAGCAAAAAGTGGTTTGCTGGTCCTGGGCCATTGTCAAATAGCCAAAACTCCTATTGTTAAATTAAACTATTAAAAATAATTTTCTTTAATTGAAATAAAGTTGAAATAAAAATAAATATTAAATAATGAATGCCAAAAAATTACAAAAACACATAAAACAATCACTTGAACTTAAACTAAAATGAAAATATACAAATAAAATCTAATTCAAAATAGTAATAAATACTTTAGTATTTATTATACTTTACAATAAGATTCCATTCGTTAACATACCTCTTTACTATTTACTAATACATTATTAAAATCTTTACCAGTTAATATTATTTAATGGACCTGAGCTGGCATGAGTTGACAATGAACAGCTGTGTTTTCATTCACTGATAATACAAAGATAAATGCATTATATCGTTTTTTTTTTTAGTTACTGTAATATTATTTAATGCATTTACTTGTGTGAATTAATTGTAGAGTCTTACCAACTGTACTAAAATATCCTGGACCAGCAAACCAGCTTTTTTCAGCAGAGAAACAAAACAAAATAGCAATCAACACATTTTAAAAAAAGAGCATGAATTCGCTGAGTGGTTAAAAGCATGAAGCATAATCTACTGTGATGTAGCTGGACTCGGTGTTGTTCACGGAATTCCTCTCGTGGAAGGAGAAGCCGGGTCTGGATCGCTCCTCGGCGTTCATCAGCCGGGTGTTCAGGGAAGATATCGGACCCTGCCTGTCGTTCACATGTTCTGAGGTACGCCAGTGTACATCAGCTCTGCTCTCGTTCTGTGTGTTTCCGTTCTCTCATACCTTCTCTTGTGGTTTTCCTCCAGTTGTCTCAGTCTGTCCAGTGCGCGGTGGAGAACAACTCTCTCACCATCGAGCCTGTAGCGATGTCGTCGCTGCCCACGGTCAAAGACATCGAGTGTGGAGGACCCAAGTAAGTCACGTAGCTGTAAACACAAAACACATCCGTCACCTTGTTTAACACTTTTGGCCAATTTAAGAAATTTAGACTGATAATACTATACTTTTCCAAATAATGTGCATTACTTGTCGTTATTTATATAATGACAAATCCAATTGAGTTTTTGACTCAAACTGTCTCTATGAAGCCCCTCCTTCGGAAAAGCACACTGTGCTCTGATTGGTCAGCTGGATCAGTGTGTTGTGATTGGTCAAGAGCTTTGTGCATGTTTGGGAAATCCGCCCTTACCATAACCGTGAGTTTCAACACACTACTGACTAACTCAAACAAGCCCCGCCCCTTTATTCTGCGTATGAATTATTATAATGAGGAATATTGTGACGTGTTCGTTCCCGGAAGAAACTCGAGAACTGCAATGGAGGCGTTTCAGAAACACTGATACACAGATCTCTTTGATGACATGCATGGCTTAAATTTCCCAATACTGCATGCTTGAATGCATAAACACTCCATATCTTCACACCAACACCTCTTTCTGACTGCCTCACCTGGCTAACGCTCGGGACAATCCTGACTAAAGTTAAAATCCTTGGGTTTGAAATGTAGCAAGTGGGATTCTCTTTAAATTCTGTAATCAAATACACAGCACTTGCACTTTGATCTTGGAAGTCACGCTTTAATCGCACTTTAATCACACTTTAATCACTGTTTGATTTGGGGTTGTTTTCACAGCGGTTGCCGGACACCGATAGAAACGTAAGTGATTCCGAGAACCAAATGTGCATGAAATCCTGTTTCACACCAGCACATGATATCATCAGTCCCTATCTGTCTGGACAATGTTTATTAATGAATAATTTAATAAAATCTGGTACTTACGACATGCCTGCTCGTGTCGCCGTTAAGAGCGTTCAGTGATTTGATTGACAGCTTCATTGCCCATTGTTCTCTTTTGCTTGAACAGTAAGTGTGCGTTGAGCGGGATGTCCCGCCCCTGCCGACATCGCATCAAACTGGGAGATAAAGAGAATTACTACTATATATCTCCATCTAGCAGAGCACGGGTACGTCCTATATCACTCCCTCCAACAGGAAACGAGATGTTTTTTCAGGAGCAGTTCATACATCAGTGTTCTCTCCTCACAGATCACAGCGGTGTGTAACTTCTTCACTTACATCAGGTACATCCAGCAGGGCCTCGTCAGACAAGACGGTGAGTTCATCGGCTCTGTATTATTGTGGACTGTGTATAATTATTTTGTATATATAAATACACACACATGCATGTATATTTAAGAAAAAATATTATTTATATATTTAATATAAATTATACATAAATCTAAATACAGTATATACATGAAAATATTCTTAAATATATACAAGCATGTGTGTGTATTTATATTTATACAAAATAATTATACACAGTGGACCCACAAACTTTTATTTTGGATGCGATTAATCACAATTAATCGTTTGACGGCCCTAGTATATATATAATAATGTTATATTAACTCTAAAACCGTATTCACTTTATAGCCCTTAATCCTGTAATTGTGGATAAATGTGGGCACAGAGAACTCAGGTGTGATCCTAATTTTTATTTATTATAAATGTTATATCACTATCTTCAATAAAGTTTTGTCTATCCATTTATGGTGTTTTTTTTATTTTGGGGGTATTTTTTAATTTATTTACTTCAAAAAGTACCATATTTTCTATGTAATTTATTTCTATGTAAATTAATTACTATGTAGTTTTATTTTTTTTAACTACATTAAAATATCATTCCAATAAGTTCTTAGAGCTAAAACCTAAAGATGAAGTGACTTTGCTGTCAGTCTTATTTTGGCTTATTTTAGAATGCTCTAAATTACAGTTTTCCCATTAATTCATATGGGTGCCCATTTTTGACCCAAATACAAGATTAAGGGTTTTTTTTTCACTTACTTAACATTCTAGAAATGAGTCAAAAAAATGGTGTGTTCAGGAGGCAAACTTAGGAAAAGTAGCAAAGTCTTGTACCGCTCAGATCAAGGGAAGTATTTTTAAAAATTAAATCAAAACTATTTTGCCCACATTTGTCCAGAATACGGTTTTAAGGTTACGTATGTCAGAAGAAAACTGTAATGTTCCTCTGGTTGCAGTTCAGCTGATGTTTTGGGAAGTGATGCGTCTGCGAGAGAGATGAGCGTGGCCAAACTGGGATATTTCCTGACGGAGGAGAGCTAGAGAACCAGAAAACACAGAAACACATCTCAACATTCACTCACACACTCCCATGACGGCGTTTGACAGCTGCATATTCATACATGTATTCAGGGAAACACTACAGAAGAATTCCCAGAATGCCTCTTTCCCCTGAGCCAATGGAATAACAGCATTGCAGTTCTGTGTTATTTTTGCTTTTGGTAAACCCTAGTGTGTTAAAAAGAGGTAAACATGTGTAAGACAATTATATATTTCAAGGACGTTTTCTTTCAATTTACTGGTAAAAAGTCTCTTATAGTCAAACAGCTCATCTAGTGTTCCTGTTTACACACAGCGACGGACAACAATCGGTCAAATCTTAACCAGTTAAATAGAATTCTAGAAAGATAGCAAAATAATTGGCTTTTATTTGCTTTGTTTGTTTTCTCGGAATTACTATGTTACACACGTGTGAATGTTTTATATGATAATTCCAACAATAGAAGCAGTTCTCGAATCATAAGGCCGTTTTAGAGCTTCACCTTGCAGTTTTGAACACTATCTTAAATGTGCAATGCACTAAGGTGCTTTCCCAGCATGCTTTGTGCACCGGTTACTTCTGTGCACATTAGCTTTGAATGGACAATCCTCCACGGGTCTTTTCTATGCAACCTCCTTAAAGTGCCAAGAAATGTGCCATGCGAGTCTCGGTCTGTTACGGACACTGCCAGCCTAACCATCTTAGACACAGTTATGATACTTGTACCATGATGCATCACACTCCATAGATAATAACTGTTGTTTGATTGACAATCGCTGCACAAATACAGTGTTTACAGAGCCTTTTATAGGCCGTAGCCGCCACATTTAACTTGATGCGAGTGAAAACATGTCTTCCGATGGTTGCACTGTTTTGTGTTTGTAAACTATGTGCAATGTTTTAGCTTTGTTTTCATCCGTGACACATTAAATTTAGCGTCTACTCTCAGGTCCGTTGCGTGTAAGTTAAACTGCCTCGTCATGTTAAAATGACTGTGTGTGTTTTCAGTCTATTAAAGTCTTCAGAATACACATTTGTGTGACTCGGTTTTGTTTTTGTGAACGTTGTGCCAAGAAATGTGCCCAAAACAAGTATACAGCATGTCAGAATCTGTGCTTTATTAATAATAATTTATCAAATATATATTTTTGGACTTCGACAGGAATTGAATATATATATATATATATATATATAATATGATTTTATGAGATAATGGAACGTTTCACAGAATTAATTTATGATGCTTGAAATAATAGTTTAAAATGCATCGTACACACATGTATGCATGATGTCACGTCTCAATACGTGTACAAACTCAAGGCTAAGCTACAACAAAGCAAGGTTTTTTGTGACGTCACGCGTGGGAGAGCCGACGGCAGATTTACCACAGACAAAAGCTTATCTCAAGGGCGAGGACACTGGGAGAATGTTAAAAATGCTTTGCAGGCTTGAACACATACAGAACACAGTGAAACAAGACTGTGGTTATGAAACTGGAATATTGAACATGTAAACACAGACCAATTGTGACCAGTTCATCTTCCTCTCTGACAGCATTCTGCCTTCGCCGCCTCGGCTTTCCCAAGGACGACTCTGCAGGATTGACATTCTAGTATAAGTATATACGTTTAAAGTACATACCAGACAACTGCTTGAACTGGAGATAGTGACACACCTTTTGTAGCATGCGAGGAAGAGCAGAATCAAAGCCACGCCCCCTAGGACTGACATCACTGACGCAACAACGGAGGAGGCAGAAAGGGGCGGAGCTGCAGCTTCTACATAAGCAACACAGAAAAGCTCATTTATGTGGTTCTGATTAATATGAGGTGTCGACGATGATGTCGCCGCTGCTCACCTGTACAGGTGTGACCTCCGGGTGTGTTGAAGCACTGCAGGTGTGACGGGCAGACGGGCGGATGAGATGAACATTCATCGATATCTGAAATAAACAATAAAAATACTGGTTTGATTTACTGGTGTAAACTGAATCAGTTCAGATTGTATTATAATATTAATCGTTTAATATTTTGCCATTCATATTTACCACATAATCTAATGTTATTTTACCTTTAAAATTTAACTCAATTAGTCAATTATTAGGAAATAAAAAAGCTAACTTTTTATAGGAGAAAGATAATAGGATGATTAAAATTAAGTACATTAAGCTTTCGTATGTCATGCAAGATATTATTGAAGCATGACATATATTGTAAGATAATGTCAGGAAATTTAATTATGGTTTAAAATAAGACCAGAAGTAAATAAATAAATAGTATGTTTTATCATCTCATGTAAGTTATTATTGCAATTTCTTTGCACACTTTATATTTTCATGAGTGTAAACATGACAGGATTTTAAAGAAGAATGTTTTAGCAGAATGTTTTCCAATACAGGAAAAAAACGAATAAAACGCTGCTAAATATTTTCTCACCATATAATCAGATCTAATGTTATTTTACATTTAATTCAATTTATGACTGTCTACGAATGTTCAAACGTCCAAAAATGTTAAATTATTTACAATTAAATAATACTAAATGGATTTATTTATTCAATAATAATTGTTGAATATTTTATTATTATTATTTATTATACTTAAAATGTAGTCTACAGTTTATTTTACATTTAATTTAATATTTGATATTTAGTTTAGTCTCAGTTTAAAGAATGTCCTAACATCCCAAAAATTAGTAATCATTCATCAATATTTGAAATAACCAATAAAAACATTGTACTAAATTTCAATTTTAAATAGCCAATTTCTAAATTTAATTTAAATATTTAGTTATACATTTTTTAATTAAATTTAATAATTTATTACAATTATAATAAATTATAATTTATTTTAATAGGTAACATAAACTGTTTAATAGTTAACATAAATTGTTTAAAATTGTATTAATATTTACTATTTAATCTAATGGGTTTTTTTGTTGTTGTTTTTTTTAAAGCAAACTTTTTATAGGAGATTTTTATCTCCTATAAAATGATTATTTTATTTGTATTTATTTTGATGTATTTTAATTATTTTATTTTAATATTTAATATTTTTATTTTAATGTTATTTGACATTTGATATTGCATATTTAACATTTAATATTACATATTTAGTTCAGTTTAAAGAGAGACCTTGGCAGGTGGGCGGTTGTGGGATCCAGCTGTGAGTGTTGGGGTCACAGGTCACGTGTGCGGCCCCTTGGATCAAGTATCCAGTAGGACACTGATACATCACGACAGAGTCACACAGCACAGAGAAACCCAGATGCAGCTGCGGGACGGCACCACAGACCGGGTCTAAAAATGAGACCAACACATAGGGTGAATATGAAAAAACACATAAAATAAAAGGATGATTTGATTCCTATTATTCTTTCGGTCGCTATTACCAGCGTCTGCTTCTCTCCACGCTGAGAGGTTCATGTGGGCGATGTGTGTGCAGGGCAGCAGGTCGTCAGGGCGGAGTGTGTGTGTGAAGGGGTCATGCGGCACCAGACGGATGTGTGTGTTGTCACAGATGATGCGGGACAGAGATGTAGTGTGGAGAGCGTCTCTCTGAGCAGAGCTGAACACACCTTCACTCTGCCACCAGAACCTGAACCAGAATTACCATTTAACCCCCATCCATGACCAAAACTCACGAGTGTTCATCAGAGGGGTCCAAGACCCTAAGACTATTGTCGCACTTGAACCATGAATATAATTATTATTATAATAATTTTTTTTAGGGATTCAAGGAGTTTTTAAATACTCGCGGAAAAGTTAGGAATGAATGTAATGCGAGGAATACTTGTTACACATAGAAAAATCTAAAAATGCTCATAATTCAAACTAAAAATGCTAAAACTTTACCAAAAAAAATGATTTTATAATGTGTGTATCTGAATGCACACTGAAGAGAACTGACTTCAGGACTCATTTGCTCCATACAGAGCGATAAGGCCATCTAGAGTCATGAAATATCATGTTATATTATTTTATTCCCACAAGAGGTCGGCAAAGTAAGATATTTTGAGCCGAATTAAATGGGTTATGCATGTAATTGCGAGTTATTTTGAATTTTAAGTTGAAAGAATGTGAGGAATGTGCTTAAATTACTATTTATTAATTATTTATTGATCAAATCTAGTCATTTAAAGGTAAATGACAAAATTTTTAAAATTTAAAATAGAAAGAATATTGTCAAAATTAAATAAAAAAAAGTATAATTTTAGGGATTCGTATCATTTTGAACCCGAGGAAAAAGTCAGAGGGAAGGATGAGAGTTAATTATGCACTTCATATCATACATATAAATAATTACATTGTTTAAATTAATGCATTTTTAGCTAACTGTGATTTCTGAAATACAGTAACAGATCACTCTAAATTGTAATGTGGACTCTGTAAAGCTGCTTTGAAATGAAGTGTTGTGAAAAGCGCTATACAAATAAATATGAACTAAATTGAATATTAAGCCAAACTGAAATCACTCAACGTTTAAATACACAAGAAGTGGAACATCACACTACCGGTCACCGTCTCGGAGCGTTCTGAACTGTTTTGCGATCAGGCACGCCAGCAGCGACCCCACGCGACCCCCGGCAGAGCCGGCTCTGAGATGGCCCCGACCCACACGTCTATGTTCTCAGCCGACCCATAGAGATGCAGCAGCTTCCGGGCCAGAACCACATTACCCAGAATCCCTGTTAAATCAGACTCGTTGGCAGGGCGGAGAGGCCGCAGAGTTTCCTCCACGCACTGTAACCTGGGGAGAGAAGGACATTTCAATTAGTGAAATTAGTCAATTATAAGGAAACTATTACTATTACTAAACTTATTAAATAGTTCAAATTATAGGGGAGAGATCATTGGAAATGTAATACTGACTGAAAAACAAAAAAGGAAAAAGTACAAACCTTCTGATGACACTTTTTGTCATTTTTTTCATTTTTTATGTGATTTTGTAATGTTTTAGTCACTTATTTGCCTTTTCTTATACAATGTTTTGAATTTCAGGCATGCTGGCACTTCCAGCTGAGAAAGCTTGGGTTTTTTCATGTTATTTGCATTGTTGTTTTCTAAGCTCAAATGCTCGCCTTGCTCTGTCTGTGATGCACGTTTCGTGACTCTCCTGTTCAAACTCGTTCATCAAAATGAACAAATCTTTTTTCGAGTCATTTGGTTCATTTAACGAACAAATGACTCGAAAAGATTCGAAAAGGAGAGTCACGACTCACGAACGCGCATTATTTTTTAAAAGACCGATCGTTTCGCTTGATAAGACCCTTATTCGTCGTCTGGAATCGTCTTAAAGCCCTTTGAAGCTGCACTGAAACTCTCATTTGGACCTTGAACCGTTTGGACCCCATTGAAGTCCATTATATGGAGAAAATCCTGGAATGTTTTCATCAAAAACCTTAATTTCTTTTCGACTGAAGAAAGAAAGACATGGACATCTTGGATGACATGGGGGTGAGTAAATTATCAGCAAAAGTTTTTTTAAAAGTGGCCTACTCCTTTAAATCAGATCAGTGATAACACATGAAGTGACCAGGTGTAAACAGGCCCTTAGAAGGCAGCTGCCTATGTAGGTGTGGTGATCTGACGACAGGCACCTCGTAAGCCGCTGATCTCTTCCCCTCTGCAGGTTTAACGCCGCTAGGTTCGAGCGGAAGTCCTCCCTGAGCCTGGAAAAGCCTCTCGGTCAGTTCCTCCACCATCATCTGATCTGCTGTCTGCAGTTTAGCTGGGGACAAGAGTAAACCACGCAGCACTGGATTCGATGCCTCCTACACACACACACACACACACACACACACACACACACACACACACAAATGTTCATTATGCATCATAATCCTGATATGCATGTTGAGTAAATTAGCATGCAATCTTGAATATTACAGCTAAACACTAAAGGCACGAATCAATTGAGACTTTGGCTTATTTTGCTTCGATCACATTTTGAGTGTGTGACTAACAACCAACTCTAGCTTGAATTTACACTTTCGTATTGTTTCCTTGACATTCGTTTGTCACCTTTGCTTTATTTTTTGAGAAGCGATGATAAAGTCACATCCACTCTTGAATTGCGTGTTAATTTCAAATATTAACAGTGTTTCTCAAAATCGCTTACTGCGCCTTTAAGTGTTTATTTTATTACACTTTTTAATTGCTTGTGTCTTTAGATTTCACGTACGATGCATATCTGTAAAGTCTGTGAGTTTTTTCTCCTGCACTGAGTCTTTACATACACCAAACTTTATTCTGATGTATATTTTGAAGGTTTTTACCAAGGGGTTATCATGTACAGTACATTACCATTTACTTTATTTATATAACAATTTATTCCTATAAACATGGTCCATTAAATCCATTTTCTTTGGATTTAAGAAGTGATAAAAAGAAAACAGTTTGACACTAATGTCAACAAAATGAAACAAGCATTTTGAACCTGGTTTTAGACAATGTTTGGATTTCTGTTCTGGAAATGTCATGCAAATTAGTGCATATTAAAACTTAACAAAAAAAAACGTCTTAATGTACTGTGGCTACATTGGGAAATATGGTGAAATGTTAGTTAAGTGTGTTTGTGAAACGAACCCTCTTGCACCATCCTCCAGGATGCAAACAAAGAGTGGTGTAACGGCAAAGCCGGGTGTTCGGGGCTCAGCCGGTAATCAGGCTCCGAGGCGGTTCACAACAGGGTGCACGGTCACATGTGCAAACCGAAAGGCAGCGGTGGAGAAATGTTGGAGATGCTGGGGTCAGCGTCAGGGTCGTAACCTTTGTACGGGGGCATGAGGACCAGGTTAGCACTGCGGCCCAGGACACGTGGCAAGTAGTGATCCCATGTCAAGATCTTCCAAAACAAGATTCAGCAAGTCAGATGAATGAATACACATACACTCATTTTATATGCGGACATCTTCTCACCTGGTGGACGGCGCCCAGTATTTTCCTGGCCTCCTGGTACAGCGTGTCCGGGCTCCAGTGAGGATTGAGCTTGTGAAGCTCCTCAGCCAATCGGTTGTGTTCTCTCAGAAAGAGTGTGTGCAGAGCGATCATACCCAAGTGCTCATTGGCTCGAGAGTCACCTGAGACACGCCCACAAAAACAACACAACAACTGGACAGTTTAGTGTGAAGTTGTGAAATATTATGACAATTTAAAATGACTTTTCTATGTTAATATATATTAAAATGTAATTTATTCCTCTGAAAAAAGGTGTATTTTCAGCATCATTACTCCAGTCTTCAGTGTCACATGATCCTTCACAAATCACTCTAATATGATGATTTTATGCTCCAAAAACATGTATGATTATTATCCATGTTGAAAACAGTTTTTTTACATTTTTATTTCAGGATTCTTTGATGAATAGAAAGTTCAAAGAACAGCATTTATTTAATTAGAATCTTTTCTAACATTATAAATGTCTTTACTGTAACTTTTGATCAATGTAACTCATCCTTGATGAATAGAAGTATTGATTTCTTATTTATTTCCCCAAAAATAAAATACAAATTCTTACTGACCCCAAACTTTTTAAAGGGTAGTGTTTAATGTAACAAAAGCTTTCCATTTCAGATAAAAGCTGTTCTTTTGAACTTTCTATCATCAAAGAATCCTAAATAAAAATGTAAAAAACTGTTTTCAACATGGATAATAATCATACATGTTTTTGGAGCATAAAATCATCATATTAGAGTGATTTGTGAAGGATCATGTGACACTGAAGACTGGAGTAATGATGCTGAAAATTCTGAGGAATAAATTACATTTTAATATACATTAACATAAAAAAGTCATTTTAAATTGTCATAATATTTCACAATATTACTGTGTTTTTTGTGTATTTTTTTATCAAAAAAATTGCAGCCTTGGTGAGCAGAAGAGACTTCTTTTAAAAACATAAAAAATCTTACCGATCTTAAACTTTTGACCGGTAGTGTATATTTGTTTATTCAATTAAAATAAAATAAAAAATAAATCAATAAATTAATTAAATAATTGTTGCTCTAAGATTGTTTTTTGATCGATTGAACATATAAATATTTTTTTTTTTAAATCAGAGAAAGAAAAAAAATGGTAAAAAAAAAATGATGAACATCAAAATCCATATTTAAACTCCATATTTTCCTATTTTCCAGTATATATAAATAAAAAATGAGTAGGAATAAGTAAAGCTTATGTACTCCTACCCCTTTATTCTGTATTATTACAAATTTTATTAAATGTTTAATGTAGGTTCCAGTTCAATAGTATATAAACTGAGAAAGTTCTCTCAGTATATTTTATTTAATGTTAATGCCAACAACCTGCTTGGAAACAGAAGGATCTATTCCCCATGGATATGTTGAGCCTCTCCGCTGCCTCTGGTCGGGGGATGGTGTTGATCCGCTCTCGTGGGCCGCAGGGGTCCAGGTGAGGTTGTGTGCGGGGCAGGTAGGGCATGAAGCCGAGCCCTTGGTCCGAGTGGAACTGATTGACCGCGAGCAGGCCGAGGGACGAGAGGTTCCTCAGGACGTCGCGAGCGCATCCGAGCTCCCGTAGACCATACTGGCGTCCACGAATGCGGCTGATGGCGTTCAGCTGCTCCCGGTGCCCAAGAGGAACGGAGCCGCCCGTACAGCTGGGAGCCGAGCGGAAGAACGGCATGCAGTTCTGAGTCCCCGTGCGAGGGTCTGAGAGGGGGATCTGAACGTGAAGAAGAAAAAGAGACTGATGTTCAGACTGACTGTGTAAATCTTGTCTAGTCGACTAGTAGTTGTTCATTTAAGCGATTAGTCGACTAATCACACGATTATATTAATAAGACATAAATCCTAATAATCAGGGTTTGAAATTAACACCATCCCTTCAAATGCGGGTAAAAATCAAATGTGGCGGATCAATGTGGCGTGTTGTTTATTATTAGGGCTGTCAGTTAAACGCGTTATTAACGGCGTTAACACAAACCTATTGTAACGGCGTCAATTTCTTTATCGCGCGATTAACAGTCTTTTTGTCCTAGCAAACTTTGTCGTTTTTTTCACATACTTTTGCGCGGCTCTACGTTATGAAACCCATTCATTTCAAAGGCTTGCGGCACGCGAGGACGTTTTGTTGCTTCGTCGACCAAAGCGCAAGCGGAGACCGGAAACGAAACAACAGGCACGCCGCACACACGGCAGAAAGCGCATCCTGATTGCTTTCATTATTTTAACGTTTTGTTGTAATTGTGAGTTTACAGAAATAAAAGTAGATTCTTTACAATTTGAATTGCTCTTATCTGTAAGACCAAAAATGATTTGAAGTTAAACTCGCGGCGCCTGTATGTCATGCAGTAAACAATCTCCACACAAACACGGTTATGTGCCTAATAATAGCGCACATTTCTCGAAGTTAACATTAGTGCGGACTGACTTGCTAACTTGCTGCTACTTACATGTTTCAAGTGATAAGCCATATTTGAGGTCGAATGATTTCGCGACTAACCGACTAATAAAATGTTGGTTGACCAAACCTGTTCAAGTCGACTAACTGTTAGTGGATTATTCAGGGGGCAGTCCTAGCATCTAGCATCTGTTTTCGGGTGTACGTACACACCTGTATTGGGAAACACGGCGTGTCCCGGCTGCAGGTGCGTGTGCAGTCGGCTCCGGTCTTAAAGGCCGCAGTGCTGGGACTCTGAGGGGTCAAAGTCAGGTCATGATCGATCCACTGACCCCACTCCACCAGCAGATGAGACAGAGACGTGTCCAGAGAGATGTTCTCATTATGAGTGTACAAAACCTCCTGCGACACACTGCGGACCTGCAAAGAGAGACTGGAAGACTCAACTTCTGCTCGATTATCGGCTCATTTGGTCTTATTTTTATCTTTAGTTTAGCTAGCTAAACTAGCTAGCGTTTTTTTATGTTCTTCAAACTAGGAAAAGTTATTCTATGGCATCACTGTGAAAAAGTTAACTAATAATAATAAAAAAAAATCACTTTCCTTATTTTAAATAGAGCTGAAATAAAAGAAAATGTAAATATTCAATGAAAAACTCAAACTTAAAAATAAAATAAATAAATCCACACTTAAACTCTTTAACTTATTCCCTTTCATTCAATTGTTGATTACATAGCAAGTTGCATATTCAAGTTTAATTAAAGTAAATTATATGATTTAAATTAATAATTTTAATTATTTAAAGTCCAAATGTAGTCAATTGTATCCCTTAAAACTCATCTTTGATCACCAAAATTACATATTTAAACGTTTTTTTTGTAAAAAATAAAATAAAAAATACTCAGCAATGGTTTTGACTTATGAATTTGCACATGGTTTGTCTCAAAGCAAATTAAAAACACCACATAGACATATTTTAACAACATGAAAAACCTCAGGAGGACTTTAAATAGTAATAATAATAAATATAATATGCTTTTTTCCCACTATTTCCCATTGTAGTAACTAGTAACTAGGTTAGGTTTAGGGGTAGGTTCAGCGATACGCACATAGTTATTGTAATAACTATGATAAATATATAGTATGTACATGGGAAACATGACTGTAAAATAAAGTGCTACCGTATATAGAATGCAATACAGTTTTCATCGCATGCAAACACTTTAGCAAAATATAAACCCACCAAATGGCTAATAAAACAAACCAAATGAAAATTGCGAAAGTAAAAAATACAAACCAAATATGATTATAAAATGGTAAATTTTTTTACCATTTTACCATTTACCATGATTATAGACTAATAATTCTTTGAGAACGTTTCCATGAGTTTCAGACAGTCTTACAGGTGGAAGTGTGTAGTTATGGTACGTGTGCTGTGTGTTCCAGCCCTCGGGGCCCCTCGGGGTCCTCGTACTCGGGCGAGAGCCAGCGGGCGTAAGGGGTGTTCGCTGCGCCCCACAGAGGGTTTTCTCTGCAAAGTCAAAGATGTTTTCTGAGCTTAATAAAAAAAACTCAATGACAAATGGGTAACACTTTAGAATTCTGGTCCTTCATTAAAGTGAAACTAAACCCCTGGTCAGAGCCTGACTCCACCCACTGGCAATATTTGAAAAATGCTGGAAAGAGTACGGAGGGGGGCGTGCATCTGAGACACGTACAGATCATTAAATAAAAAAAGTTGTTTTAGGGTTTAGTTACCCTTTAATGAGTAACTACACCGGAACAAACGAATAACGCACAATTAACATTCTAGTAACTACTATTAACTATTTAATTTGTAATTTTATTTTTGAAAAAATGTGCACAGGTGAACCTCCAAAAATTTCAATATGGTGCAAAAGTTCATTTATTTCAGTAATTCAACTTAAAAGGTGAAACTAATATATTATATAGACTCATTACATGCCAAGTGAGATATTTCATATCCTTTATTTGTTATAATTGTGATGATTATGGCTTACAGATATGAAAACCACAAACACAAAAGTAAAGGGTAAAAAAAAATGAATTCCCAAAAATTTAAACGAAAAAAACGTAATTAGCAAAAATTAAAACGGAAAAAACGGAATTTGGAAAAAAATAAAATGGAATTTGGGAAAAAATAAAACGGATTTCACCTTTTAAGTTGAATTACTGAAATAAATGAACTTTTGCTCAATTTTTTTAGAGTTTCACCTGTATGTTGTTAAATTTGATCTATAACTGTATATGCAAACTCAGCTGCAATCTTTTCCAGAGATTTTAATCTCAGTGAGTCTTCTCTTCTGGTTAAATAAAAATAAAGGTTATAAACTGACAAGAAACTCTGATTAACACATTAGTAAGTAATAGCATTCAGTTGAATGTGGTAGTTCACTATTGGTTAATCAATAACTACTATTATTTTCATACCGCTCAGAGATACTACAGGTTCATAATTAACATTTTGAATTAAAGGTAACGGTGACCCACTAGTAATGACTCAAGTGTGCCTACATCCTTCTAAAAGGAACTACTAATTATTTAGATAAGTTTTCCAAAGTAAGAACATGATAACTACTTAATTTTGACTGAAGCCGTTGTAAACTTTTGAGATTTTTGTACGGTTTTGAATAGTAATTCCATTCTGATGGATTTGGTAACACTTTAGTCATTACTAGTCTGTGTTCCCATGATGTTCACTTTAGAAAACTGATCCAAATATATAGTAGTTCCTTTAGAAAGATGTAGTAACACTTGAGCCATTACTATTACCTTATATTACACATTATAATATTAATTATGAACCTGTATGTAGTAGTTCTTAGTAGTCTTCAGTGAGGCATTTAAAATAGTTGATATTGATTATCTAATGTTGACACTACAACTGAGCACTTTTACTTACTAATTTACTAATTTATTGTTGTGAGAATTTCTCAGTTAATAATAGTAGTTACTAAAATGTAAATAGTGCATTACTCATTTGTGACCCTGGACCACAAAAACCAGTCACATGGGTAATTTATTTTTAAATTGAGATTTATACACCATCTGAAATCTGAATAAATCAGCTTTTCATTGATGTATGGTTTGTTAGGATAGGACAATACTGGGCAGATATGAAACTATTGTGCATTGAGAGTTTATTGTGCAAAAACATTTAAAATCGCCTTTAAAGTCTGACGATTTGCTGCATTCACTCACAAAAATAAACGTTTTATATATTTACGGTAGGAAATTTATAAAACATCTTCATGGAACATGATCTTTACTTAATATCCTAATGATTTTTGTATTAAAAGAAAAATCTTTGACCCATACTATATATTATTGGCTATTGCCACAAATATACCCGTGCGACTTGTGACTGGTTTTGTGATCCAAGGTCACTTTGTTCCTGTGTAGTTATTCATTACTGAAGGAATAGTACTTGAAAGGATATATTTTGGCATCCCATACAGTACGTGTGTGTACCTGTTGTTGCAGTGTCCTGTGATGGTACGGTAGCGCTGGGACAGACAGTCTGATTTACACACGGGTCTCTGCGTCTCTGCCGAACAGCCTGTGGCCTGCAGTATCGTCTCCATGTCTTCTGCACTTAAAAGCTCTAAGATGCACAACACACATGTTGAGATGACTTATAAGAGCTTTCAAGATCATTGATTGTGAATTTAGGCGTTACAGGGATTATTCAAAACAGATCAATAGAAAAGAACAACGGAAGGAAGGAAGGACATCACAAGTCAAAAGTAAAACGTCTGAATCCATTTGACTCAAATGTGTGTGTACTCGGTGAGGTCGGGTTTGTCCATGGAGTGTGTGTACACCATCTCTCTTATCAGCTCTACCGTGTTGTCGAGGAATCTCAGCGGATCTGATGTGGGTTCTGGTTTTCGGGCCAGTTTGTTTGAACAAGGCCAACAGGTCACTGGGTCGGACAGAACCGTCTGATCCAGACGACTTCACTCTGACAGAAATGAGAGAAAATAGACATTATTAGTAGCTCAAAACTCCAACAGTAAGATTAAAATCGACTCTTTCTGTCTAGTTACATGTTCCTATTTCTGATTGGTTGATGCATCAATCAAATAAGACAGTAAGTCTGTAAACGTCACCTCTCATTGGTGTGATCGTACGCAGCATCTGTCAGCTCTCGGGCTCGCCGTAAAGCTTCCTGAATGAAACTAGATCCCAAATACACTGGAAAAATGGAATTGTAATGGAATTAAATTGTCTGATTGTGAACTTGTCAGCCTTGTATATGCAGTTGGTAAAAACAAACTTTTATTTGTTACCCAGAAAAAGAATAACTACTAGACATATATAGTTCAGTACCTGTTGCATTCTGGGAAGGAAAAAGAGATGTGGATGACAGCGGCAGAAGCAATATCATAAATACAGATATAATCATGCATGAGAAAGATTCCTGCAATAAGAAAAATATACATTTACTAATTTACAAAAAAATAGAATGTAAAAATGTTAATGTATATACACACACACAATCTATAATTATTGTACATGAATAAACAATGAGAAAAATATTTTTTCATGTGTAATAATTATAGTATATAATATATTAATATTATTTTGGACAATTGTTGCACTTTTTATACAATTATTACATGCAACTATTATACACAAATAATTTAAATATTAAAATAATAATTAATCAAATAACTATACAAAACAATTATTATACATGAAAAAACTATAAAAAAAATTTGTATGGTTGTTTTTCCCCACGTGTAATAACTACAGTATAGTTGCTACTATTATACAAAAATAATATAAATAATTAATAATTATAATTAATTATTATTAATTATAAAAAATAATTAATAAGAAACTATCCAAAACATAAAAACACGCACAAAATATAAAAATATAAAAATATATAAATATGCAACTATTGTACAAAATAATATTAATATAAAAATTCTAATAATATATTAGCGTACTTCTTAGTTGTACTTACCAAGCATGTCGTATCCATCTGTACGGTCTTGTATTCTCACTTTTTGTCTTGTAAAATATATAACATTTTGTTCTTGCTTCAAAATAAAACTGTGTTGCGTGGGCTTGTGTACAGAAAGAGTAGTGGTCAAGAACAAAAATACAATAAAATAAATAGCAATGAATGAAAAAAATAATGTTATAGATATTATTTAGTATTTAGAGTATTTATACAAAACAATCTGAACAGTTTGATGATGTGCGACTACAAATCAGTGTAATTACGTGCATCAGAAGGTGTGTGTCGGCCGTGTGTGAGGGGACTGGCTTTTATACACTGGCTTCAGTCTGCAGGTATGTGCAGAATTCGGTTATCTGTGCGACTGGTGACAACAATTCAACATCAAACGATCCCCAACACACGGAGCGAATGATCCAAACCCATCATCCTCTATCTAATGGAGTGATCGACCCAATCACTCCTCATGCAAGTCATATAGAGCCTCAGCGTTCTGAACAGTGCTAAAGGCATTGCTAAGATGTAATATTAGTATTTTTTAAGCCGTTTCCTGTCCAGCAGGTGAAAATGATGCATCTGATCACTTGGTAAAGTAACAGCACAGCTCTCCTCAACAACACATGATCGTTTGAGGGAATCATTCATGTCTGGAGCTCAAACGCTGCAGGATGTGTAATACTTCTTGGTAATGAGTTTGTTGGCCACATTTCCAGTAATGCCCCTTCTTTCTGCCCACCTGCGGATGACACTTCTGCTGGCACGGTACGATCAGATTGAAGACACACCTGGAAAAGTGGAGTCAGTGGAGCAACGGAGAGAAACAGACGGTTCTGAAAGTCTGATAAGAGAAATTGGAAAGTGAGGAGAAGAGAGTCGGGGATTCCAGTTTGATGACTTTAAAAAGCCTGTTGTTCTCGCCGAACACGAGTTTGACGCACAGAACCGAATAACTTTACACGTCTGATTGGAACACGTGCGCCACATACAGAGGAAACCAGTGCCAAGCTGGTGTTTTTGTAACAGCATGACCATTTACCATTCTATGGAAGCTTGTTTCTGCCACTGAACACAAATAAATAAATCAATTGTGACTTTTTATAAATAAGTCGCAATTGCGAGATATAAAGTCGCAATTCCTGAGAAATAAAGATGCAATTCTGAAAAAAGAAAGACAGAATTGACTTTTTATCTTGCAATTCTGACTTCATAACATTCTGACATTTTCTTAGAATTGTGAGATATAAACTTATCCTTAGAATTGTAGAATATCAGGCCAATTCTAAGAGAAAAAAACTTTTTTCCCTCAAAATAATTTACATCTTGCAATTCTGACTTTATATTTCGCAATTCTGACTTTATATCTTCGCAATTTCTGACTTTATATCTCACAATTCTGACTTTATATCTGCAATTCCGACTTTACATCTCGCAATTCTGACTTTACATCTCGCAATTCTCAACTTTACATCTCGCAATTTCTGACTTTATATCTTTGCAATTCTGATCTTTATATTTCGCAATTCTGACTTTATATCTCGCAATTCTGACTTTATATCTCGCAATTCTGACTTTATATCTTGCAATTCCGACTTTACATCTCGCAATTCTGACTTTATATCTCGCAATTCCGACTTTATATCTCGCAATTCTGACTTTATATCTCGCAATTTCTGACTTTATATTTCGCAATTCTGACTTTATATCTCGCAATTCTGACTTTATATTCTCGCAATTCTGACTTTATATCGATTTCGCAATTCTGACTTTATATCTCGCAATTCTGACTTTATATTCGCAATTCTGACTTTATATCTTCGCAATTCTGACTTTATATCTCGCAATTCTGAACTTTATATCTCGCAATTCTGACTTTATATCTCGCAATTTCTGACTTTATATCTTCGCAATTCTGACTTTATATTTCTAAATTCTGACTTTATATCTCGCAATTCTGACTTTATATCTCGCAATTCTGACTTTATATCTCGCAATTCTGACTTTATATCTTCGACAATTCTGACTTTATATTTCTCAATTTTGACTTTACATTTCGTAATTTTGACTTTATATTTCGCAATTTCTGACTTTATATCTTGCAATTCTGACTTTATATCTCGCAATTCTGACTTTATATCTGCAGTTTCTAATTTTATATTTCGCAATTCTGACTTTATATCTCAATTCCTAACTTTATATCTTCGCAATTCTGACTTTATATCTTCAATTCTGACTTTATATCTTCGCAATTCTCGACTTTATATCTTGCAATTCTAACTTTACATCTCGCGAGTTCTGACTTTATATCTCGCAATTCCGACTTCATATCTTCGCAATTCTCGACTTTATATTCTCGATTCCAACTTTGCAGTCTAACTTTATATTTCGCAATTCTGACTTTATATCTCGCAATTCTGACTTTATATCTCGCAATTTCCGACTTCATATCTTCGCAATTCTGACTTTATATCTTGCAATTCTGACTTTATATCTCGGCAATTCCGACTTTTTATATTTCGCAATTTTGACTTTATATTTCGCAATTCTCAACTTTATATCTCGCAATTCTGACTTTATATTCTTGCAATTTCGACTTTATATCTCGCAATTCCAACTTTATCTTAGCATATTCCAACTTTATATCTTCGATTCCGACTTTATATTTCGCAATTCTAACTTTACATTTCAGCAATTCTGACTTTATATCTTGGCAATTTCTGACTTTATATCTTGGATTCTGACTTTACATCTTGCAATTCTAACTTTATATCTCGCAATTTCAACTTTATATCTCGCAATTCCGACTTTATATCTCGCAATTCTGACTTTATATCTCGCAATTCCAACTTTACATCTTCGCAATTCTGACTTTATATTCGCAATTCTGACTTTATATCTCGCAATTCTGACTTTATATCTTGCAATTCTGACTTTATATTTTCGCAATTCTGACTTTATATCTCGCAATTCTGACTTTATATCTCGCAATTCTGACTTTATATCTCGCAATTCTGACTTTATATCTCGCAATTTTGACTTTATATCTTGCAATTCCGACTTTATATTCGCAATTCCGACTTTACATCTCGCAATTCTGACTTTATATCTTCGCAATTCCGACTTTATATCTCGCAATTCCAACTTTATATTCGCAATTCCGACTTTACATCTACGCAATTCTGACTTTACATCTCGCAATTCTGACTTTATATCTCGCAATTTTCGACTTTACATCTCGCAATTCTGACTTAATATCTCGCAATTTTGACTTTATAACTCACAATTCTGACTTTACATCTCACAATTCTGACTTTATATCACGTAATTCTAAGAAATAAAGTCAGAATTGCGAGATGTAAACAATTGTGAGAAAAAAAGTCAGAATTGTGAGATAAAAGGCGCAATTACCTTTTTATTTTTCATTCTGTGGCGAAAACAATCTAGTGCCACTGTGAAAGAATCACATTGCTAGTAGTCTCTATAAATTCTAAATGATATTCATTTGCATGAAGAGCGACGATTAAACACTTTCTCCACGATTAAAAATTAACATGATACTCATATTTATTTATTGTGCTTTTCATTAAGAGCAGCCTGATAAACCAGACGGCATTAGTTACAAAAAGCTTTAGTTCATACATTCACATGTATTTATAATTATCTCTGTTAAATGAACATGTCTTTTAGTTTTTCTTTTGTTTGTTCTCAAATACTTGCAGATGAAAATCACATTAAGACAGTTAAATAGATAAATATGCATTTTCCATTTCTATTTAAGGAGTATTGTAAATATATATATATATATATATATATATATATAAAATCCTCATATAAATATGGAAAACAATTATGCAGATCGGATATAGAATCTAGAAGCATCTATACATAAATTGTTGCATCAATTCAATAGGATAATTTATGTACAAATGGATTTTTGAATGAAGTTTCATTAAAAAAGGCCCATTGTTAATACTGTGTCAACACCTCATTAAATACCTAAATTAGAAACAGGAGACGAAATACCGAGGAACAATTTAGAGTCATGTGACACCAACGCAACACTTCCATCAATAGAGTCATATAAGTGCTGGTGCGAAAAAAGCAAACGGACTGGTTGATCTGATCTAGAAACAGCCATACAGAGCTGACCATACAGAGAGAGCGCAGTGTGTCCATACTGAGAGCAGAAGGGCTTCTGGGGGCATACGCAGAGATCGGCCGAACACGGGGTCTTAAGCGTGCTGAGACCACAGAAACCGAGTCACAGCGCTCCAACATGGTCTGAATCAGTGCTCTAAAAGGACAGTGAGAGAAAATGCATGAGAACAAAAACTGTTAAACATTACCCATGTTCAGGATTGAATATGCGCAGTATATACTATACCTACTATTTCCAAATGACATTCCTAAAGGAAAACTCAGCGTACAGCACACTGCACAATGTACTATTTTACAAAAAGCAATTTGTTTGAGATGGAATATAAGCATACTATGCAATATATACACTTTACATTTGACCAATTTTGTTGAGAACAGGTTTTCATGTATTTTCAAAATTCATGTATGGCTTTGATGAAAGGTTTTGATCCACTTCATATGTTGACTACTATGTATACTGCACTTTACTGTTTTTCATGCTCTCACCTTTGCCGCTTCTCAGCCATACGCAGCAGATCACAGACCAGCGTGGAGCGTGAACTGAGATCCACCTGTATCCCACGTTCTTGGAGGGCCGCCAGGGCCTGGTCCGGCCCAAAGACTTTGACCAGACGCAGGATGATGTTCTCTGGGCTGACCCGAATGCTCCAGTCATTTGAACTGTTTGATAGGTCAGAGGAACCATCACTCGTGCCATTACTGTTAGTGTCGTCTGAACAGGATCCATTGGTGCTGCTGGGCAGAGATGAAGTGGGCGGCACTTCGTCGACTGAACAGATTTCCTGTGAGAGCTGGAGTAGCAAAACCCACTCATCAAGAGACTGAGGAACAATACCTACAGAAAGACAAAAGGCAATATTTTAGGGTGAGTTTACGTGACCATTTGCTTAAAACAGTGCTGTTTTTCCTTTGAGTTTTCCACGTACAGACGACACCAGTGTCAAGACGATCAACTAAAACTCTCTATTCTGCTGCCAGGCCGTTAAATGGCGAATTGAACCACTATAGACTGAACACGTAATACGCATGTGCGTGACGTCGTCGTCTCAGAGATTTACGCTTTTGTTGTTTACACAGAGGCACCCAAAACGCTGTTGTCGTGTGAAACGAGCCCGTTATAATCGTGATGTGTTTTCTTGGCACACTTCAGGCCTCTTCGTGGGCTCGTCATATTATAACACCATACTAATACTGTGTTTGACCTCCTTTCGCCTTCAGAACTGCCTTAATCTGTGGCACTGATTCAACAAGGTGCTGAAAGCATTCTTTAGAAATGTTGGCCCATATTGATAGGATAGCATCTTGCAGTTGATGGAGATTTGTGGGATGCACATCCAGGGCACAAAGCTCCCGTTCCACCCACATCCCAAAGATGCTCTATTGGGTTGAGATCTGGTGACTGTGGGGCCATTTTAGTACAGCGAACTCATTGTCATATTCAAGAAAACAATTTGAAATGATTACGAGCTTTGTGACATGGTGCATTATCCTGCTGGAAGTAGCCATCAGAGGATGGGGACATGGTGGCCATAAAGGGATGGACATGGTCAGAAACAATGCTCAGGTAGGCCGTGGCATTTAAGACGATGCCCGATTGGCACTAAGGGGCCTGAAGTGTGCCAAGAAAACCACACCATTACACCACCACCACCAGCCTGCACAGTGGTAACAAGGCATGATGGGTCCATGTTCTCATTCTGTTTACGCCAAATTCTGACTCTACCATCTGAATGTCGACCCTGTAGATATTGCATAAAAAGTTTTACGAATTAGTTGAAAACGGTGTTGTGTAAACACCCCCTGAAATATGGATTAAATGCTGCAGAACTGATTCATGGGTTATTTAAGGCCTAGTCCACACCTACACGGGTATTTCTATAAACAGTTTTTCCTCCTTTATTTAAAAAAATAAAAATTCACGTCCACATGAAAAAGCAAAAATATGCTATTAAGCTCTGTCTAGAGCCTTACAAACCACCAGGTGGCAATATAACCCTAACCGTAAAGCCATGTTGGCCAATCAGAAACCTGTAAAAAAGGTTATTAATGTTCCTGTTCTAATTTAAAAGCCAAAATCTCTCCGGTTTTACCGTCTACATGACAACACTGCTATCGTAGTTTCTAAAAAATCTTCACCCTGGCAGGAGTTTTCAAAAAAGTTTGGTTTCAGTGACCGGATGCTGTGTTTGCGTGTGTACGAATGGCCAAACTGCATAGCATGAAAGCTGCGGTTTTGAAAATACCCGTGTTAGTGTGGACAGGAACTAAGTTGTTAAACAGACAGTTCTTGGTTAGCAAATTAGACTTTATATTGACAGTCTCTCTTCATCTGTTCATCTAAAAGAAAGTTGAGTGTCTGTGATTGTTTTACCATCATCCTCCTCTAGAAGCGTCATGTCATCCAGTCTGCAGATGGCGCTGAAAGCCTCTGCTCGCCGCTGCAACTCTCTGCACAGGTACAGGTAACCCATCCAATACCTGAGAGACAAAGAACACAGTCACAGTTTAGACAACTACCCATTCTGATTGAATTCTATCCATTCTAATTCTACACTCACCCTTGAGTTTTACACATCTCCAGCATCTTCTGTTTGGAGGTCAGATCAGCAGGCAAGCGGATCAGCAGAGACAGCAGACGCCCATAACCCCAGCTGAAGAAATGAGAATGCCACCTACAGCACAGGAGGCAATATATTCAGCGAAATAGGAATGTAGTATATCTACTCCCCGTTTCAAAATATATCAGTGTCATTGTTTTGTCTCAAGAGGCACACCAGTAATGTTTTTTTCTAAGACACGTTTATAAAAGCTAATTAGAAGTCCTAATTGAAATTTGGCTTAGTCTAAGCCCTGTCTGTGAAACCAGGCCATAGAATATAGAGAAGAGAGACATTAGAGTACAATATATATACACATACAGACATACATACATATACAGTTTCAGTGCATAATTGTTTTGGGGACAACATTTGTTTTACAGACAAAAATCGTTTTGTGTACCTGGGCTGTCCGTCAGGAGTGAGTGTGTCATCCCTTAGAGGGGCATCATGGGATAACGCCAGTTCCAGCCAATCCTGTCGCAAAGTTTCTGGCTGGAGAAGAGAACCCAAGAAAGACAACCTGGCAGATGCCAAAAATAAATGTATATAGACTATTTTATGTGTTCAAAAACAAGAATACAATATCACAGTGTAAAAATGACACATACACAACCTTAACAATCATGACTAACACACATTGTATAAATGTAACACGGCCATACCGCTGCTGCTCGGCTCGTGATTGGACCAGATTGTCCAGATAAGGCAGGAAGTGGCTGGGTAAAGCCATAGCCATGATGTCAGAGGGGAGGATTGTGGGATAGAACTGCGGGTAGGCACGAACGGCCACCTCCCCGTGCTTCTCATAGAGTCTACAGAAAGAAAGCAAACATTACATTCAATATAAATAGTTTAGAGCTTTATTAATCCCCATGGGGCAATTCATTTAAACTGTCATGGTGTTTTACATAATGACAAAAACATTCAAATACTCAAAACTACACAAAATAAATAAAATAAATTATAAGTATAAAATAATGTATTCACACCTTTGCAGGTGACCATATTGATTATAGATACTAAAGGTGATGATACACAGGGAAACTTTTTGAGCAATGTTGCCATTAACGGGCAACCAGATTAGACACAGGGCCCACTTTTCTCAAAAAGTTGCCCTGTGTATCATCACCTTAAGTGTCTGTTTTGCTGTAAGTGACGTAAACTCACCTGTACAGGTGTGAGAGGAGCAGAGGTGTGTTCCAGGGCTGAAGTTCTCTCAGACTGCGCAGAGACTTTAGCAGGTCGCCCTTCTGAATCACTTCCACCACCTTGCTGGCCTGAGTGAACTCTACCACCCGACACAGATTGGTAATATTAATATTAAGTCATGACACCTCAGATGAAAAGGGTGAAAATATACAGTAATAATGATATCACCATACTTTCAAGTTCAAGTTGATTAAGAATTGCAAACATTTTTATTATTATTATACGTTTTCTGAAATTATGTTTAAATATGAAAAATTAGGCATTCCCTAGTTTACTGTGCAATCATTATGTATATATTTCCAGACCATAAATCTGAACACTGGATGAAGCCGGGTTAAAAATTCCTTTCATTTTGTTAACATATAATATTGACATATTTTGGATTTCTCTTATCATAAATCATAAAATACATAAAAAACAAAACAATTTCTTCAGGTTTTTAGGAATAAAACTGAAGGGTTGGGGTCAGAATCATCCCTTGCCTCTTCAATTTAAGTATAAGAATATCCTTTTTTATGATTACATTATTCTTATAATAAGCATAATCAAGTTACAGGGTTCCCACACCTTGGTTAGCTTCAAATTCAAGGACCTTTCAAGGACTTTCCAGGTCCAATACTCTCAAATTCAAGAACTTAATGTGGGACACATGTGTTGTGTCCAATAACAAACGTTGGGATACCATCGTAGTAGTTTTGTGCGTGCGTGAACGTCATGGCAATGCACAACACAAAGTACCTCACGCAGGAAACACAACATAAAGCGTAAATGTGCGTAACTTACGTAAATGAAGAAAGCTAGTATGCATAGGCCACGAAGTGTTGGTGAAATAACACATTCAGCGGACCGGAGGAAATAATATGGATTTTTTCCCAGAAAATGTTTTGCACAAAATAAATTCAAGCACTTTCAAGGCCATTTTTCTATATATGTTTATTTTCAAAAACTTTCCAGGGCCTTGAATTTTTTTTTCAGATTCACAAACTTTCAAGGATTTCAAGGACCCGTGGGAACCCTGAGTTATAATCATTTCTGTTTTTAATAAGTGTCTTACATATAGTTTTTAGGTATACTCTTATGTATGCACATCTTTCATGAATGTCTTATGATGTCTGTGACTAATCTGTTATAACCCTGAGCTAAAACGTTGTATAAAATCAGCCTACAAAAAATTGTAATATTGAAATGTGATTGTGAAGTGATTGAAATCTACTGCAAAATAGATGCAATAAAAGAAACACTTAAAAGGTGCATATTTCCCCTACTCTGAAAATAATTAGTTATAAGTTATAAAAATATTTTTCCCTTGCCTTAGCAGAATTGCAATAAAAAGCATGTTTATTATAACAGTTACTATTAATTTTTGTGAAAACGTACCCAGCATGCCCGCGATGTACGCCTTCAGCACCTCTCGGTGCTCTCTGTATCTCAGCATACACATCTTCCTCACTCTCTCCTGGTCCAACAGGAAGAAGAACCTCCTCAGGAACACACACACACTTTCGACCCCTCCTCTACCGGGGCAGCCCATCTCCAGGTAAAGACAGGCCAGCTGTGAGAGGTCAGCCTGGAGGTCAGGGGGCAGAGGTTTGGGGAAAACAGCTGGATTAATTCAACATGGTTAGCAAGAGGTGGGAATGACCCTCTGACTGGGGCGGTGGAACAAGGGATGGTCTCTCCAAGGTCCTCTTCTTCGGTGAGGGTTGCGGATTCATCCAGGTTAGTAGATGGCGCTGTTAAGATCTCTGGCTGAACCACGACGCAGCAGGACATGGATGAAACAAGCTCTTCCTCCTCCAGATGAGCTATTTCTCTAGGTACGCTGTGATCCTCCGGACCCAGAACCTTCTCCAGAACCGGGGCCCAGTCTTGGAGCACATCGCTGAGACAGATGGGGTCCAGTAAAACCATGGGGTTCTGGATTTGAGAGCTACAACAGAACACAAATCAACTCAAATAGCAGTTCAGAGTGCAGTAAAAGGATCAGCAACTACAGTCAATCAATCAATCATTAATTTATAGAGCACATTTAAAACACAACCGAAGTTGCTTTACAAGGAATAAAGGAGACACAGATATAAAACTGCAAAAAAAAAAAAAAAAATCGAGACAGGAAGACACAGGAAGACAGATTACAAGGTGTTAAAAGATGAGTCTTGAGTTGAGATTTAAAGGTACAGATAGATGAAAGTTGCCTAATCGAAGGAGGGAGGCTATTCCACAGCTACAGTGATTGTCTAGTGATTTCTGGAGTGTGACGCTACAATTTATCTACAATTATTTTAAAGAACTTGCAAAACGTTTATTTTAATCATATATATATTTATATTAATCTGCATAAAAATCCTGTCACAATTAATAAACAGCAAAAGGCTAAAAAGCACTGTGAAAAAATGGTGCATATAAAATACATAACTTCCCTTGCGTAATAATGTATTTTAAACAAAAATCTTGCGAAATAACTTATTTATTGAATGCAAAGTTTTGGGTTAGTAATGTTTTTTTATGTTTATGAAAGAAGACTGTTATGTTGTTAAATGTTATTATATTTTGTAAAAATTACATTGTAAAACAAACTGTTTTCTATGTGAATATATTGTTAAAGTGTAATTTATTCCTGTGATCAAAGCTGAATTTTCAGCATCATTACTGCAGTCTTAAGTGTCACATGATCCTTCAGAAATCACTTTAATATTCTGATTTGATGCTTATGATTTCTGTTAATGATTTGAAACAGAAATCTTTTTCAACCATATAATTCATCATTGCTGACCTTACATAATTCCATCTCTCATTAACCCTTGTGCATCAATTTAAAAAAGTTACACATAGGTAAAAAGAGGACAAAAATGTCCATGTCAAAAAACTGTCATAAAAATGTGACGCTTTGGAGCACAGACTTAAGTTTGGTATCATTTTAAAGAAGACCCTTTGCAGATTATTGCTGAAGTAAAAAAATAATAATAAGTAAATCAAAAAGAAAAAGTTATATAGGTATAAATTTATGAAAATTATTTATAAAAAATATTTGCTATAAAATATATATTTTATAAATCAGGTTGAACTCAAAACTGCAATAAAATCAAAGCCATAAATGTAAATAGGTTGTGTTCCAAATTTGAGGATGATATCTCAAAAAATGAGCTTTCGGTAACAGTTTGTTTGGGCGTAGTAACATATTTTCCCAATTGGGTGCCAGCAAAACCCCACTGGTGCTCACAGTGATTGGATTTGTTATTTGCAGTTTTTCTCTCTCAGTATTACAAACACTGACACATATGCGCACACACACGCATATTTTTTAAAACACACATACTAACCACACTCTGACATCCATACCAACACACCCACACAAATATTGTTGCATCATTTATCCAGTTGGCTCTATAGTATGCCGAAGCAGGAAACAGGAATAAAGTGATATTTGTTTTATAGGCCAAACTTAAAAAAAATATATAAAAAAATAGTAAAAAATAAAATTTTGAAGCCTTGCCATCAGAATGAAAGTCTCTTAACAAAGATTGCATAATTTTATAGTTAACTGAACCGGGGATTAAAAATGGCAGTTTTAATGGGTCTCAATGGGGACATTTTTGTCCAAAAGGCGCTGAGAGGGAGTATTTTTTGTACATAATGCAAAAAAAAAATTTTTAAGTAAATGATGGTGAAATAGTAAAATTCCAATAAAAATACACACCTGTGCCAAGTTTTTTGCTGTTAGCTTTAACACAGGCAAAGTGATAAAAAAACAAAAAAAACTGAAAAGGACAAAAATGTCCATAAGGATGCACAAGAGTTAATATGTAAACATTCTTTAGCGTATAGTTTAACTGTCTGCCGCAGTAGGAAGCAACTCACATGGCTTTCTTTGTGGCGTCTCTCAACTCCTGCAGCTCAGACTCCGAGCTGGACTGCTCAGCGTTCATTCTTATGGAGAGAGACAATCAAAAACCACAATACAAACAATGTAACTACATAAAACCATCAATAGCAGCAGTCAGACAACATTAACACACTCACTCGTGCTCGCCTTCCTCTGGAAGAGGCGTCGCTGCGGCCGTGACCTCTCCTTGAACGCCCTCCCTGAGGTCAGGCCGAGGCCATAGGTCCGAGTTCATCTGAAGCGTGTTGATCTTCTCCGGTCGTCTTTTTCACAAAGCTAGAGACACTGACATACACACATTTACAATTATAAATCTCTACAATCATAATCAAGCTCAGCAATGACAGTCCAAAACACATAGTTCAAATAAACAACGTCTGCATACATGAAAAACAAAGAGAAGGAGAAATAATTGGTAACCTCGCCAATCATGCGTGTAAAATGAGAGAATGTGTCAAGGACATATGTGACACAACGACAAAACAGGAAGTTACAGTTTTAAAAATAACATGGGTATCAGCAGCTGCATTTTAATGAGCATTAGAGCTTCCTTAGGACCCAGCCAATCAGACTGTGTCTGGTGTGAAATTTAAGAGGAAATGAAATTACAATGAAAAAGGGGGAATTTATGTGGTCAGACGCTTAAGAGAGTGTGTGTGTGTACCTGTCTCGAACAGCCTGCAGGGCGACTCGTGGGGGTTTTGAGCGGAAAGACAGAGGCAGAAACTGCAAGCCGAGGTCTGACCTCTCACCCTCTCCACGCACAGACTGAGAGTCTTCAGGATAGCAGAAGAAGGAGTGGAAATGATAGAGAGATGAATGAAGAGAATGCGAATAAAGTGAGAAGATGCACAGAATAAAGCAAATAATAACTGATTCATCACATGACGAAGGTCACGATGTGTTCAAAACACCTGATAAATGATTAAACTGCTGCTCACTGATGTTTTAGTGTATTTTATTGCAAATTATTTGACATACAGCACACTGACATACAATTACTACTAAATTTCACAATATTGAAAATTATATATTTTACGATGCAAACCGCAATATTTGCCAGTCGCTTGGTTTTTATTTTGGTCGATAGCTCTGTATGCAGGTGAATCACATTGGTTCCCTTTATTGAACATCAAATTTGTTATTAAAGATCTATTGTGATTGGCTGAGTTTGTTGCATAATGTAGATTTTTTTTGCTTTCAGTGCAGATGCAAAAAAAATCTTAATACATGTTCCTGGTATTATTATTCTCCATGATTCATTCATGCATGTTATTCCAAGAGCAAAATAATAAGAGAGTATGTTCTGCCTCTAAAATGGCTTTCCTTTTCGGCTGATGTCACAGTAAATTAAATTTACATCTTGTTGCATATCCTTGCTCAATCTGAAATATGTCGAATTACTAAAAAAAATTGGTTGCTTTAAGACACAGTGTTGCAGTTTTTGTGTAGTTTTACAAGCTTAATAGTAATGTGTTGAAGAAAGTCCCTTTCTGGTCATTAGTAAAATGCGAGTGGATTACTTCTTGTATTCAGACAAGGAATTCCCACTGAGAGAGCCGAACTCTTACTACTTCCCTTTTAGTTTTGAAATCGATCTCTCTCGGTCTCACCATTGTCCACCTGCTCTTCCTCAGTGAAATTGAACTCCTTCAGCCGTTCCTCCTCAAGCATCGATTGGTTGGCGAGGGAGCTGGCGTCATCATCTGATTGGCTGCCTCTTCGGCTGATGACGCGGTAGATGCCGCAGTCCAGAACGTTAAAGCTCTCCTGCGCAGGAAGAGTCATTTAGCATTTTAAAAATGTGTCACTATACATATGTGAGCCTGGACCACAAAACAAGTCACATGGGTCGATTTTATGAAATATAAATCATATGAAAGCTGAATAAATAAGCTTTCCATTGATGTATGGTTTGTTAGGATAGGACAATATTTGAACTATTTGAAAATCTGAGGGTGCAAATAAAATTTAAACATTGAGAAAGTCACATTTAAAGTTCTACATTTATGTTCAGGATTTGCTGCATTCACTCACAAAAATATATATATATATTATATATTTACAGTAGGAAATTTACTAAATATCTTCATTGAACATGATTTTAACTTAATATCCTAATGATTTTTGGCATAAAATCTATAATTTTGACCCATATAATGTATTGTTGGCTTTTGCCACAAATATACCCGTGCGACTTGTGACTGGTTTTGTGATCCAGGGTCACAGATGTCTGTGTTTTTGCACTCACGTGCGAGGAAATGCTGCTTCTGCGGCTGCTGCAGGCCGAGTCCAGTGGCTCCAGTTTGCTGATCACTTCCTCCAGCTGACCAATCAGCAGCTGCTGGGAGGCGGAGTTTAGCTGAGCCTTGAGATGCTCAAGTCGATCGATGGGGAGGGACTTCCTGGCCTGAAGAAATACAGAAGAGATGTTATATATTCGCCTGTACTCTTTATGTGTGTAGCAAGAGTACACAAGCTTAGGGACATACTATCACGTCATACAATTGTGGTCCGCTCTCTGTCACAGTAAACTGGCCTGTCGATCATCTTATCACAGTTAAAATCCACCACATTTCGTTTAATTTAATTTCCTACTGTATCAGAGAGAAATGCAGAAGCACGTTGATCTGCAGTCGCGTGTCTTTCATGCGGAGACTCTCCTCATATTAATGTATAATGATGCATTTAAAAGTTAATGGCTCTTTATAAAAGATGTCCGCATATCCAACATCTTTTGTAGTTTTTAAACACTTTCTACTTGTGTATTTAATGCATGCTAAACAAGATAAACAACCTCTTTGTCTAATGTGTAAAACTGTAAAATGCGTGTTAAATGTGTTCTTGTTAGTGTGTACCCTGGATGTAGTAACGGTATGCTGGAACATGCAGCAGACGGTGGCGGCGAGCGTCCAGTTCTCCCTCTTTATCAGCCGCTCCACACAGCGCTCAGGTGACACCAGCAACAGGTGAGACAAACGTCCGTCACCATGGAGACAAAATACCTCGTTACGGAAAACTGAAATCTCCACCACATCTATAGGGGAGGAAGACGGACATGCATCTATGATCAAAATGGTCATATAATATATTAAATTATTTAGATTTTTTATTTTATACCTTAGTGTATACCTTATATATATATATATATATATATACATTTTTTAAAATGTTTTTTACTACTATATATTAGTAAACAAAAATAAAAATAATACATAGCGTTATATAAAGAAATAAAAATTGTAAAAATAACAAAAATAAATGACTTTTTCGCATACATTTTTAAATTTTTTATTTTTTTTTGTCAATCGGGTAATTTTATATTATTAATATATATTTATTACCATAATTACATAACTATTAATTTTATAATATATATTTTTAGGAAGATGAGCTATAATATTATAAAAGAGGTCATACAAAGTATTTTTTTTTAAATATGTGATTAAGTAGATTTTGGAGTGAGTATACTTTTGTGCGTACATCACTCTCATGATCTCTCACCTTTGACCTCTGTCCACAGCAGAACCTGACCACTGTGAGGGGTGAAGATGTAGATGGCAGAATCCGTCCAGGTGAGCAGATTTTGATCACTAAGAAACACAAAAAGTCAAATATTAACACCAAAATCCTTTCAAACCTGAGACGTTATCTTTGTAATCATAATACACACCACAGTTATGTCTTTACCAAAGAGGTCATGTGTTGTTTAATACAAGAAGTGGTTACCCAAACTGAAGGAGTCTTGGGAAAGCCAGAGATTGTGGACTCGTCTGTGCGGGATTGAAATGAGGCTCATTCCTGAACACAAGATATGTATAAATACGAACTAAGGGCCAAAATGATGTCACAAGTAAGCGTTAAACACACAAGCACACACTTGTAAGAGACGAGGGGCAGCGGTGGGCAGGCCAGCAGCTGTTTGAACTGGTGTGTGCTCAGGACTTCTCCACTGAAGCTGGACTCCCATATGCGTGAGCCGGGCCGGGCGCAGTACAGCAGGGCAGGAGGACCCCCACCCTGACCCCGCTGACCCTGCAGGAGAAAACACGCCCCAAACTCTCCGTCTCGCTCTTTATTACCCACACGCCAGAACTTCTCCCTGAGACAAAGAGAAACAGGAACAGACTGAATTTATTTCCTAAAAGTATGTCTGCATTAAAAAGTATGCATTTCTTTAATGTGTAATGTTGGTGTTGGAGCATTAAAAAGGTTTGCAAAGTTACAAAGCACCCTCCAGAGGGAGATATATCAGTGTCCGTGTGCCTGAACTCCCTGAAACGCCTCCATTGTAGTCTTGAGCTTCTTCCGGGAACGAACATGTCACAATATTCCTCATTTAAATAATTAATTCGCAGAATAAAGGGGCGGGGCCTGGTTGAGTAAGTCAGTAATGTGTTGAAACTGGCTGTTAAGGTCAGGGGCTAATCACAACACACCAGCCGACCAATCAAAGCACACTGTGCTTTTCAGAGGAGAGGAGCAGCAACAATGGAGAATTTGGGGGAAATAATGTGTTTCTTGAACATTCAAGTATTTTAGCAGATTCTTTTTTCTTTTCTTTTTACATTTGATATACACTACCGGTCAAAAGTTTAAGGTCAGTAAGATTTTTTATGTTTTTAAAAGAAGTCTCTTCTGCTCACCAAGGCTGCAATTTTTTGATAAAAAATACACAAAAAACACAGTAATATTGTGAAATATTATGACAATTTAAAATGACTTTTTTATGTTAATATATATTAAAATGTAATTTATTCCTCTGAAAAAAAGCTGAATTTTCAGCATCATTACTCCAGTCTTCAGTGTCACATGATCCTTCACAAATCACTCTAATATGATGATTTTATGCTCCAAAAACATGTATGATTATTATCCATGTTGAAAACAGTTTTTTACATTTTTATTTCAGGATTCTTTGATGAATAGAAAGTTCAAAGAACAGCATTTATTTAATTCGAATCTTTTCTAACATTATAAATGTCTTTACTGTAACTTTTGATCAATGTAACTCATCCTTGATGAATAGAAGTATTGATTTCTTATTTATTTCCCCCAAAAATAAAATACAAATTCTTACTGAGCCCAAACTTTTTAAAGGGTAGTGTTTAATGTAACAAAAGCTTTCCATTTCAGATAAAAGCTGTTCTTTTGAACTTTCTATTCATCAAAGAATCCTGAAATAAAAATGTAAAAAACTGTTTTCAACATGGATAATAATCATACATGTTTTTGGAGCATAAAATCATCATATTAGAGTGATTTGTGAAGGATCATGTGACACTGAAGACAGGACTAATGATGCTGAAAATTCTGAGGAATAAATTACATTTTAATATATATTAACATAAAAAAGTCATTTTAAATTGTCAATATATGTCACAATATTACTGTTTTATCAAAAAATCGCAGCCTTGGTGAGCAGAAGAGACTTCTTTTTAAAAAACAAAATCGATACCGATCTTAAACTTTTGACCAGTAGTGTGCATTTAATCTAAGTTATGGTCTGAGGACATGCGAATATCAATGTTTGATATGATAAATTTGATCAAATAAAGAGCCTAGTTCATACATTTGCATCAAGAATTTAAAGTGAATAAATCGTTTTTTAACTAATTGCTGGTAAAGGGAAATCTATGTTTCCTGCCAACACACACACACCTTTCTGTGTCACACAGGTAGCAGCGGCTGAGAGACGAGACCATCAAGTGTCCGTCCGTGTAACCCAGCTGAACCACACGTGAATCCACAGTGGTGATGGTCTGAACTGGGAAGATCACAAATGCAGAGCCCTGTTTGAAAGCAAAACCAAACCACAAACAAACACACAAGCTCAGATTAGTAAAACAAATCTATTAAAAAATTACTGTAAAGTTTTTAATTTCCTTTTTAGGATGGATTATTTTTTTGTGTGTGTAGTGTGTATTTGTGTATCACTTTCTTATGTGTATGCTTGTTGGCTGCAATCAAATTGCCTTCGGGAACTGAATAATGATGAACTGAACAAGCATAGATTCAAAATCACTAATTGTTATTTCAATTAAATACACTACCGTTCAAAATTTTGGGGTCAGTATGAACACGTCGTGAAAGAGTTTTCTTATACCTTCCCGAGTTTCAGACGACCCAGCCCGGACGTAGGACACTTTTCCCCCGGCATCTCCAGCAAACACTCGGAGGGCCACGGTGTCCCAGCACAGAGATGTTACCGTCTGACCGCGATGCTCCCAGGACACACACACACGCTCCGGACGGCCACGTCTCTCCAAGTGCAGCTCCCACACCACCACGACCCCCTGACTGGGGCACACACACAACAAAAGCATTCAGATTGGCAACTACAAACACAAGGAACACATATAGAGGCAGACGTGGCGAAGATGAACACCTTGTTGCTACAGCAATGAAGTCCTCATCATGGGGGCAGCATGAGACCTGCGTGATTGAGCCTTCCTAAATAAAGACAAAGAAGATACACACTAGCCACGTTTCCATTGCAAAAAAGTTGCGATATTTTCTAAATGTCGATAAAAACTATTGCAAAATGACGTTTCCATTAACCGATGTTATGCGACTAAAGTGTCATTTTTCCTTTTGCAATAAGTCATACCAAAAATCATCATGGCAGTGGCTGCACGAGACATTATTTTTAATCGAAGGAGACGTGCGTGTGTCGGTCAGTGACGTTTTAGAATTTCAAACCGTAAAAAAATTTAAATAAAAGGACAAATTAAAAATAGCATTTTTTGTGTACATCTATGTGTATATTTTTAGTTTTTATTAGTGCCCTTTATAAAAAAATAACAATATATGACATTTTAATGTGTTTCTTTGTATACACTCCTTGAAAATGTCAAACGGTAGTGTGTGTGTGTTATCCAAGGATCAATGGCAAGGAAAAGCCCCTTATACTTGTGCGTGACACATACGAGGCGTTTCTCATTTCTGCTTCAAGGTCTTGATAAATTGTTGCATTTCTTTTTTGTTTAGAATCCAGTATTGTATTCCCGAATTACTTTTGTCTTTTATGACTTTAACTTTATGACTTTGTCTTGTCTTCTGTCCAAAACCACTTCATGTGAGTGTAAAAACTGTTGTCAACACTTTATTTTACGACCTGCAAACAACTGCATAAGTAAATCAAAATTACGGTGTAATTATAGTGTGCCTCCGTGTAGGTAAAAGCGAACAATATGTTAAGTTTTGGGTAATAAAGGGGTAACATGCAGATATACAAGCAAATTATTTATAATGTAATTATTTTAAAACTAACAGGTACCTATTCTGTTAATATATTCCAGGCAAAAATTGTACATCTGTTGTATATAAAAGTTATCGTCACATTTCTGGCAAAGTATGTTCTTGTGCAATTTTACAGGGTAATTTTGACATCTGTGGGTAAAAAAAAAAAAAAAAAAAAAAAAAAATATATATATATATATATATATATATATATATATATATATATATATATATATATATATATATATATATATATATATATATATGTTAGTTTTGTTAGCCTGGTTTTTAAAAACCTGTAAGTTTTTAAAATAATTATATATAAATTATTTTAAAATATATTTTTTTTAAATTATAAAATTATTATAAATAATTTGCTTGTATATCTGTGTGTTACCCCTTTATTACCCAAAACTTAACATACTGTTCCCTTATACCTACACAGAAGTACACTATAATTACAGAAACGTACACCATAATTTCGGTTTACTTACGTAGTTGTTTGCGGGTCATAAAATCAATTTGCGCAAAGAATTTTCAAATTGCGCTTTTTAAAGGTAATGGAATCGTGACTAGTGATGAAGACTTTAATTTTCACTCAGAAAAATTTTTATGGCTGATATTATAAATCTTTATTTTTTTAAAGAGCATCCAGAGACATTAACGTTTCTGAGTCTCAGAAGGACTTTTTTACATTCTGTCCCCTTTTTCACTCGTCTGTAAACACTTCCTGCTTCCTTGCTACTTTGAAAAACACTTTTCGTGAGTCAAAGCAGAGCATGATGTCAGTGAAAGATGATACCAATATAGACGACAATAAATATTGCATCACTACTCCGACTATGACTGTGTGATCAATAACTACTTCACAGTGCTAATAGAACACAGGAAGAAGCAAACACATCATGCATTGACCATTGCAGACCGCAGATTATTACACACAAATGATAACATTGGACAATCGCATTTCAACACCGCTGATAGTTCTATGCATCAACTCGGTCATTAACTGTGTTAAAGGGGAACTTGTGAAATGGGTCGGTTGTGTGTACTTTGTGTGTGAGGATGAGTTTCTGCTTCCAGCCGTCTCTCTGAATGAGGTGAAGTCCTCCGGAAGACGTGCCCAGGGCGAGCCACTTTTGGACACTGAGAGGCATGTGCACTGCGGGACACAGACAGACAGAGTCACAGGTCACATTTCAACATAACTTTTATTTATAAAGCACTTTTAACACAATACAATTGATCCAAAGTGCTGTACATAGTGCATAGCAGGACTACACTATATTTTATTATTTTTTAAATAAAAAACAACAACAAATTACAGGTTTCCAAAAGCTAAATAAAAATGTGTTTTCAAAGTAGATTTAAAAATGTCATCCTGAATTTAAGAGAACGATACGCAACTACCACTTTGATGCTTCAAAAACTTCATAAAGTGATTGAAAAATCAACCTGTTCATCATTGATCGAGTCTCTTTAGAAAATTTGGATTAAACCGCTCAATTCATATGGATTAGTTTTACAATCTCTTTATGAACTTTTTGAAGCGTCAAAGTGGTAAATAGTGTCAATGGAGGGACAGAAATCTTTCACATTTCTTCAAAAATACCTTAATTTGTGTTTCGAAAATGTCTTACTGGTTTGGAACAACATGAGGGCGAGTAATTAATAACAGATTTTTCATTTTTGGGTGAAACTCCTATTAAGCATTCATTAAGCATTTCTTTCTTTCTAACTTCAGGATGAAATGTGACCAGAACATTTTGTGAGATTCAATCTAATATTCAGAAAATAGCTATGAAGATCATTTTCATGACAATTAAGCCACCCAGTTGTCATTAACACAATTAAACAATAAAATAATCCTCATTATTGAAATTCAAAAATATTACATGCAACATTTAAATGACAATTATATACAAGTAGTTATTTTTCAGGATGCTTTAACAGCATTTATATGAAAGAGAAATATATTTGTGACATTGTAATTGACATTTAAAAAAATTAATGGTTTCGATTAATAAAAGTAAAGTATTCATTTCTTTAATTTCTAATAATCTAAAACTGTAATGTAATGCAATTTTTTTTTTTTTTTTGTAATTGTAATTTAATTTAAAAAAATTCCTTTTGGTTTTGGGGTGAAACTACTTGACCCGAACATGTTTTGTTTAATTCATCTACTAAATTATTCCACTTTATTATTCTTATGGCATGAAATCAAATAAATTGAACAGAGTCCGAAAGACGTTTAATTAAGCTCCCTCAAAGGTAAAAACCACAACTGCAATTCAGGTCAGCTTGGATAACAGTTGCCATAAAAGCTGTACAAATAAACACTTCTACTCTTTCACAATAGCTGAGGTAGTTGAGTAGGTAAGTGCGTATGTTACTTTGATACGTCCCGAGTCCAGTCGCAGGGCGGAAAGGAGGGGGTCCAGACAGTCAAACTCTGCCAGGACATGAGTGCAGGACTCCACAGGAACCACGGGAATCATCCTGCACCGGCCTGAGAGGAAACAACAATAACATTGGCTTTTTAGTGGGAGTCATTAGTGAACGTAGCATGTATTTCTGTGTAGCCGCCTACATCATAGATGCATTTTTAGGCATCACATGTGTATTCCAATCAGCAACTTTGGGCAGATTAAGCAAGTATGGCATGTTTTAACAAGCAACCAATCAGAAAAATATATGCAAACATTTGTTACCAGGTACACAAACATTCAAACGGGTGATTTAAGAGCCCAATAAGCAGCACTTTTGGTCATCATAAGTCTGATTATGCCCAAAAATGAGCCCTCAACAGGCAGCAGCACAGTAAGTGAGCTCACCAGGTTGAGAAACAGCCTTCCTCAGAGTCATATGATTCCAGGGAAATTCAATTGAAAAAGCATGACTACCACGCATCTCTCCTCTATTTTTTGTGCTTTTCCACATAAAAAATGATTACATTGAAGGACAATATATACGGACATAAACTAGATGATAGAAAGCAATGCTTAAACTGACCCTGTATCGAACAAAAACGTAACATATAATCTATTTTAGGGAACTTTTATTCGCTTTATTTATTTTACACACATTTGAAAGTCAGCAGAAAAGACAAAACGCTTACTCTCTCACACATATACACACATTTTACCACTTCCGCTAGTTTTGAACACAAATTTACACGAGTTCATTTTGTGGAAAAACTACACAACGATAAAAGTGAATCTCAAAGTTAGAAGTTACAAATCAAACTGCCGCGTTAGCCGATTAGCATGACTCTGTCAATCACGAGATCCGAGTTTAAAACTCGCCAAAACAGCAAAATAAAATCGAATAAATCTTCATTTGTCTCAGTTTTTGTCTTACAAAACAATTTATTTAAGGTAGAAGTTGCTCCTGAGCTGGAAATGTAGGTACTTTCACAATCAACGTTTTAGTTTCTAACTTCTCCTCGCCATTCCTTCCTTAAATCCGTAAGTTAGTTATATCATTTAAACGTTAATGGCAATACATACAACAACATTTTTAAACGTTATTTGTTTTTTAAATAAATAAGTTGAACTTATTTGAGTTGCTAAATGTCACCTCAAGCATTTCAATAACGTATTAAACATGCATTAAGATGTCTAAACTGGTTTATTTTACCTCCTCCTGAGTTCCAGACGCATTTAAATCTGCGAAACCTCCAGAAATGTAGTAAAAATGAATCATTTAGTGTGTAAAGTGACGATAATGTGTTTCTTTTCGCCACTGTAATTCCTGCAGTGTGTTTGACAGCTGACTGAAAACTGACCGGCGCTACTTCTCCATAGCGATCCACTCATTGTGACGCGCAGTGATTCACACTCGCCCGGGGAACTATTTCTGGCGCCTTTAGACCTCACTTACTATCAAATACATAGGGAACTACTCAAACCTACTCAAAGCAAAACTTAAAAGATCTACTAATCCTGCATGAAAAAACATCCAAGTATTATTTGAACATATCTGCTTTATAAACAAATTATTCTCAAAGACGTCGCGTAGGTTTTCCAGCTGTAGTTTGAGGTCCATTGGTCCATTAAAATCTCTGGTTGGTATTGATTGAAATTTGAGACGCCCAGGAGAATAAAGCCTGTTCCATCACCAGAAAGCAAAAATAGCCAAGATTCGACCCTCAAACATCTTACGCCCTTGAAATTAAAGTGTTTAAGCACCATATACAGATAAAGATGTAGGAATTGTATTATTAAAGATAGCCTTCACTAACTGCAAGCACAGAATGACTTAACTGAACTGTATGGTGGATCATGAGAAGAGAATATAACCTACAACAGTATTGATTACAACAGCATACAGTCTGAGACCAATACAAAAAGAGTTAACTTCTTAGTTAATGGGTTTACATTTGATTAGTGGCCTACAGTGGAAACAGTGCAAGTCTTCATTTTTTTAGTTGCTCAAAATCTCTTTGTTTTACATTAAGCTGCTCAATTCGGTTTGAGCCGACATTATTTGTTATAAACTATGTCTAGAAGAAACATGTGGCAATTGATCCATGTCTTGGTCTACCACAAGGAAGTAGAGGTTGTTTAAAGAAAAGCAGTGTAAAAACAGTGTTTCCTCTTCAGGGGTTTTATATAGCTTCCTCGCTGATGGTTACCTGAGTATTTTGAGGAAGCTCTTTTAATGAAACACACCAGTTTAATTGTTTAAATCTTGACTTTATTTGAAATAACATACACAACTCAGTGCAGCTAGAGAAGACACATTATGAAGCAGAGCGGATGAGCATGTACACGTGTTTGTGACACACAGATCAGTACTTGCACTACATAGAAATTATTATTCCTATTATTTTTACACTATTGCCATACCCCTCCCCTTGGCATGTCTTGAGCGACTGATTTCCAATCAGCCTCAAGTCTCGGGAGGATTCAAACTGGATTACAATAACCGATTTGTAAAGAGTCCTCCTTATCCTCGACTTAAAAGCTTTTCCCTCAAACCAAGTCCTTTGCATTAAACGTTATAAGTTCCTGAGATCTTTCCATGGTATCATTGAGCCAAGTTTGGTCATTGTAGAAATACAACTCTGATAAAATTTCACATCTTATAGGAAATTAAATCATCCTCTGAAAAAAAACGGGAAAGGCAAAAAAACGGAACGGAACAAAGTAAAAGAGAGAAGAACATAATTCAGTTATTTCTGACTGGTGCAGCCCGTCTCCAAATGGACCAATAAGATTACAGAATTTGCTCTCTTCAAGCTCCTATGATAAGGTGTATTCATTATATTACTTTTTTTTATGTAAGTGCCTGGTACTCGGCCAGTGCTACCATTATAACAGCTTTCCGGGTGGCGTCCATTTTTTCTCCGACTCGGACACCAAATGGACGTGACGTCAAATCCGAGGTCCGAGTCGGCTCGTTGGGCATAATAGAACGCACCATTAGTTGTAACTTACGCACTACTGGTGCTTGTCCAAGTGTTGGTTGCTATTTTATTTTTATTGGTTGTTGTAATTTATTTGCTTTTATTGTTTTCTTTTTATACAGCATCTCTACCTCAATCTCCTGTGAAGAGGATGCTTGGACTACTTGGTGAACTGGCCAAATATATATAACATAATATATATTATATATGAATATATATAATATACTATATATTTGCATCCGTTTTGTATTTTTACAAATTTTATCAGTGCTTTGATAGAGTTGACCAATGCTTCTTATTGGTTAGGGGCAAAGTGATCAATTAAGCCTCTTAGGTACTTACAGTAGGTACAACAGACAAAGCCAATAACACTCACGTGTATCTTGTCTAACATTTTCCTATATAATATGTTTAACAAATTCCTTGTATGACTCTGTACTGATAATGCCATTCTACAAAATGATTCAATATTGTTTGTTCTGTATTTTATCTAAATTAGATGTTGTGAACTGGAGTGCAAGAGTTCCAGGGGGCTGTTCCATAAAAGCCGCTTAGAAAAGTGGGGATAAAAGTCCAAAACCTGAATTGAATGAGCCGAGCTAAACAGCCGCACTTAAATTGGTTCCATAACAGTAAGTTGAGGATCATATGATCTTAATAATTCGAGTCAGGTTTAAATAGTCTAGATAATTGCGCGTGCACGCCATTCTTTAAAAGTCCTGAAAAGTCGAGCATGGGTCAATCGATTTACTGTGTGCTACCATGGCAACAACAGGAAAAGCTAGAGCAGGCAAGTGAGAAAGTTTGGCAGGAAATTGCTGACTGTCTCAATGCGTAAGTAGCGGCGAAAACTATTTAAAATACTTCAACATTTATTGTGTGTCATTGCAAAATTTGTGTGTAACAGTAACGTTAATTGCTTTCATGCAGCAAAAAATGAAGTGAAGGAAAAAGAACCTGGCAGCAGGTGAAAATAAAATATAAAAATATAGTTCAGAATGGTAAGTAAATCTAATGGTATGTAGATATGTAATCAATGCCAGCTTGAAGTTACATCTATTCAGGTTTTTTTTTTTTCTTTATTGAAGCGACCAAAAAGAAGACTGAGGTTTCTGGCACTGGGGGAAGGCCACCACCAGTCAGCTTCACTCCTGCACAGGAGCTGGCTTTGGAAATTAATAAAGGGAGGCCCGTCCTTGAGGGAATAGAGGGTGGGACATCATCTAAAATGATATCACGTAGTATAAGGAGTGAGTATATAAAAGGTGTGTGTGTTTTATTATCATTATTCCTTCATGACTAAGTGATTTCCTCCTTCCTTAGGCATTGTAGGCCTAAGTACATCATAGCAGTAATGTCATGTAGAGGTACTTGTGCTATTGTAATGGTGCATTTTGGTAAAAATTCTATCAAGATTCTGTATGCTTTATGGATCCACCAGATATCATGTTGCCTGTGAGTATTAGACCATTTAAATCAGTTATGGAAGCTAATTGAGTTTAACTGAGTTTTATCAGTGGTCACAGGGAGAAGGCCCATCAGTTGAGGAGGATGAGGAGACTGTGTCTGTATGTTCAAGGAGGACTGAGGTACTCACAGGTTCTATCCATGCTATACTGTTTTAAATATTAAAAAGTGTACTTGTGTGATAAAATAATCTATGTGTTTTCAGGATACTGACACTGTTCTAGAGCCCTCTCAGTCTGGGACCACTTGTGACAAAGTGAGTATTAAGAAATGAAAACAATGTGACAAGAGTATTCAATTAAATAACTTAAATGTTACATAACCCAGAAAACATAAAAGGCGAGTATAAACGATACTGCCTTAAACAAATGGAAGCAATTGATATCGACATCCAGTATAAAAAACTGAAGATGAGGAAGTTGGAGCTGAAATTCAACAGCTACATAAAAATGCAAGTAGAACTACCATTTTTTTAAGGAAAAAAAAAACATTACCTTTTTGATCATTCATGACATGTATTTGTGTGTTTTCACCCCTAACAGGCAGATTCACTCTGAATAAAGACAAATCACATTAAATACTTTGACTTCAATGAGGAGAAAGTTGAGGGGCCAGTGGAAAATTTTAAAGGCAACACAGTCATGGTTTAGATCATATTAAACAAAATAATTATTTGCATATGTGTGGGCTTGGTAATCTACAAATATATGCAATCCCATCTCTTGAGAATCTATATCGTTCATACAGGTAGCTGTCATTTAATGCCAATGGGTCTGACCTGTCTCTGAAAGTTCTCTCTCTTTGAAATGCCCTCCGCAAGACTATAGCTCCCTCATCTATGAAAGGACACACTATGTTGCGCATGCGCGTGCCGATCTGTATTCGTGTTTGTAGCTCCGGAGGATTTCTTCATTAATCTTTAATTTTCTTCTTTACCACTCATTTATAAACTAGCACTTTCTATTTTTCAATCATGTGAACTTATCCTCGATACTATTCCTTATAAAAAACAATTGGATTGCTTTGATATCGCTACTTAGATCCAATTTTTCGAATCTAGGCTACTAGCCTTTAGCCCGCTAGCATTCCACGCGTGGCCTTCGCCTATCGAGACGCTGACTCAAGGCTTCTCACTTGCTTTGCTTAGAGCCTGCATGAACGGGGCATAGGCATTTGCTGTGAGAACCTGCCTTTACGGCGCATACGCGTGCGATCTGTACTTGTGTTTGTAGCTCCGGAGAATTTCTTAATCAATTCCTTGATTTTCTTCTTTACCACTCACTTATAAACTAGCACTTTCCATTTTTCTATCACCTTTAGCCCGCTAGCATTCAACGCGTGTCCCTTCGCCCATCGGCCGTCTCATTTTACACTCGTTTCACTGAAAAGATACGGGTTGCATGCGGCATTTCAGTCCTAAATTAGTCGGGATATTAATTTACTGTTCATCTTTTATAATGGCGAACACATCGGATGAGAGTCTAGACGTTACCTCTGTGTGCAGGTGAGGACACATTCGAGCTCTTCACGGTGAAGCAGGAGCTGGAACGCGTCGAGAAGCAGATCCGCAGTCTGCTGATGAAGCAAGCCGAGCTGTTGGACCGACGTTCAACGCTTGAAGCTTCACGCGCCGACACTCACAACTCAGTGGTTAGTAACGTTAACTCTGTTAGTACTTCCTCATCCACTCCGTACGCTCCTCTGCCCAGACGACCCGAATCAGCCCGGCCTTCTTTCACTCCGGCACCGTTACAACACCGTGGAGCATGGATCACGCAGCGGAGATCACGAGCCAGGACCAGAGCTACCTCTCCGCCCCTCCCGGTCTTCGAGATCTCCACTCGGAACCGCTTCTCCCTCTTCGCGAGCCGGAACGCGATGACGCCATGATCATCGGGACTTCCATGGTCCGTCATGTCCGCGGCTACTTCGGGTAAAGGTAATGTACGCACACACTGTTTCCCCGGTGCCCGTGTTCCCGATATCGCCGCTCAGGTTCCCGAGATCGTGGGCGGTGACACGCGCATCGGAGCTGTTGTGCTGGAAGCGGGAGCGACAACATCAGGCTGCGGCAGACGGAGGTTCTGAAGAAGGACTACATGAGCCTGATCGAGACGGTGCGCACCAGCAGCGCCTAAAGCAACGATCTATCGGGTCCGGACCGCTTCCCACGTACAGACAAGGACAGGAAAGGTTCAGTAGACTTTTTGCACTTAATGAATGGCTAATGTTAATGTGTAATGAACAGAAACTGCTCTTTTTTGGGAGCGAACCCAGACTGTACCGGGCAGACGGACTCCACCCAGCAGAGTCGGAGCGGCTGTTCTGTTCAGACAACATCTCCGAGACGTTACGCACCAGATGACTGGTAAGTCAAAGTCCAAATCGCAGCCTATGTTGTCCAAGCTTAACTAATATGCATCAGTGTGGTGTGTTATATAGAAACTGTCTATTCCTCGTTTAGTGAAGCCAAACAATAAATCTAGTGCAGGATCTAGCAAAAATCTTATTGTAATTAAACCAGAAAATCAAAATATCAGTGAACAAAAACAATTTTTAAAGCTAGGTCTTCTAAAACATTAGATCGCTCACACCTAAAGCAGTTATTGTAAATGAAATGATCACAGATAATAATTTTGATGTTCTGTGCCTTACTAAAACCTGGCTTAAACCAAATGAGTATTTTGGTCTAAATGAGTCTAGTCCACCAGGATACTGTTATAAGCATGAGCCCCGTATTTAATCGAGTCAGGGCGGTGTTGCGACAATCTATAAAGATATTTTTAATGTAACTCAGAAAACAGGTCACAAGTTTAATTCTTTTGAAGTACTTGTGCTAAATGTTACAGCTGTTAGATGTAAGAAAGAAAGCCATATTATCTCTAGCCTTGGCTACTGTATATAGACCTCCAGGGCCATATGCTGAATTCCTAAAGGAGTTTGCAGACTTTCTCTCGGATCTATTATGATGAATGCCAATAAAGCAATAATTGTTGGAGATTTTAACATACACGTAGATAATACAAATGATGCTTTAGGGGCTGCGTTTACAGACTTATTAACTCCTTTGCGGTCAAACAAAACGTCAGTGGCCCCACTCATCGTCTAAATCATACACTGAGATTTAATTATATCATATGGAACCAGTCCAACTGATATAGATATTATACCGCAAAGCGATGATGTCTCTGATCATTACATGGTGACTTGCATAATACGTACTGCTGAAATGTGTCATGTTGCGCCACGTTATCAGACCAGGCAGAACAATCCTTCCAACCACTATAGATAGATTCTCAAATAGCTTACCTGATCTATCTAAGCTGCTAAGTGAACCCAAACAAACTGATCAATTAGATGAAATGACTAGTAGTTTGAGCACCATTTTCACTAGTACATTAGATATTGTTGCACCAATTAGATTAAAAAAGGTTAGAGAGAAAACTAAAGCACCCTGGTACAACAGTGATACGCATGCTATCAAGAGAGAAACTCGTATCTTAGAGCGTAAATGGAAACAAACTAATTTAGAGGTCTTTAGAATCGCGTGGAAAGACAGTATGTCACGTTATAAAAAGGCTCTAAAAACTGCCAGGGCTGAGCATCTTCGCAAACTAATAGAAAATAACCAAAATAATCCAAGGTTTTTATTTAACACTGTGGCTAGACTAACAAATAAACAGACATCACCAGAGCAAAATATACCATTACAGTTTAGCAGTAATGATTTTATGAATTACTTCAATGAGAAAATAGAAAGCATCCAAAACGCAATTATAAATGTACAATCCTCTTTGGTGTCTTATGATTCAGCCTCAATTATGGCCCCTCTAGAACAACTACACCGCTTTACAATCGATAGGACAGGAAGAGCTAAATAAACTTATCATTGCTTCTAAACCAACAACATGTTTATTAGATCCAATACCCACTAAACTACTGAAAGAAGTGTTACCTGTAGTGGAAGAGCCTCTCCTCAATATTATTAACTCGTCTTTATCTTTAGGTCATGTTCCAAAAATATTCAAGCTGGCAGTAATAAAACCTCTCATTAAGAAACCGCAATTAGATCCAAATAACTTAGCAAATTACAGACCCATTTCAAATCTTCCATTTATGTCAAAAATACTAGAAAAAGTTGTGTCCGCTCAATTGTGCTCTTTTTTGCAAGAAAATGATATCTATGAAAAATTCCAGTCAGGATTCAGACCGCATCATAGTACAGAAACTGTGCAAGTTAAAATTACAAATGATTTACTTTTAGCTTCTGACCAAGGCTGTATCTCAATACTAGTCCTAATTGATCTTAGCGCTGCGTTTCGACACTATAGATCATAAAATACTCTTGGATCGACTACAAAACTACACTGGTGTTCAGGAACAGGCATTAAGCTGGTTTAAGATCGTACTTATCGGACCGTTCTCATTTTGTTTGTTTAAATGGGGAAAAATCAAAGATAACGCCAGTAGACTATGGAGTACCGCAAGGATCTGTTTTAGGCCCTCTGCTATTCTCAATATATATGCTGCCACTTGGTAATATTATAAGAAAACATGGAATTAATTTCCACTGTTATGCTGATGATACTCAATTATATATTTCATTACGACCAGACGAAAACACTAACCTATCTAAATTGACCGAGTGTCTCAAAGATATAAAATGCTGGATGACGCGTAATTTCCTGCTATTAAATTCAGATAAAACGGAGGTATTACTTATTGGTCCAAAAAACTACTCACAAAACCTCTTACAATACAACTTTAATATAGATGGATGTCCTGTTACTTTATCCTCTACAGTAAAAGACCTAGGTGTTATACTAAGACCGCAACTTGTCTTTCGAAAATCATATTTCATATGTTACAAGAACAGCCTTTTTCCACCTTAGAAACATTGCTAAGCTACGTAACATGCTATCTGTTTCTGATGCAGAAAAGTTAGTTCATGCATTTATGAGCCTCGAAACTAGATTACTGTAATGCCTTATTAGCTGGTTGTCCTGCATCCTCAATAAACAAGCTACAGTTAGTCCAAAATGCAGCCGCTAGAGTTCTTACTAGGTCAAGAAAATACGATCATATAACACCGATTTTATCATCTCTACACTGGTTACCTATTAAGTTCCGCATCGAACTACAAAATACTACTACTGACCTATAAAGCCCTAAATGGTTTAGCTCCAATGTACTTAACGGACCTTCTTTCGCCCTACAATCCACCGCGTTCTTTAAGATCACTAAATTCAAGGCTTCTGGTCATTCCTAGGATATCTAAGTCCACTAAAGGAGGGAGGGCGTTCTCACATTTAGCTCCAAAACTCTGGAATAGCCTTCCCGATACGGTTCAAAGGCTCTGACTCGCTGACACAGTTTAAAACTAGACTAAAGACACATCTCTTCAGTCAAGCATTCACATAATGCTTACCTTTTAGTCCTCTGTTATGCCATACAGAACCGTTTGCCGCTGAAACTGCTTAACGCACCAGTGGGGCTCGACAGCCTTTTAGACAAACGGGTCGAACACGTCGGCACGTATGGTTGGCTTGCGAGAGTTGTGAGATAGGTGATTTTCTAACACCGACTCCTGTATAATGGAAATCATTCTGAACATCAGCTATGCTAATTATTTTCCATCTGCCTTTCTGCTGTTGTCCCGAGAAAAATGGCGTTCGTCAGGTCCAGTTTGTATCCAGCCTCTACACGGGAACTGGGATGCCCAGCGCCTGTGAAGAGACGACTCAACGCTGGCGATATGTTATGGCTCCATATTATATATGAACAATATTTATATTTTAATATTTATATATAAACAATATGAATGTAAAGCCAGAGGAGAACTGGCCCGGACTGAGCCTGGGTTCTCCCAAGGTTTTTTCTCCATCCAATCTGATGGAGTTTTGGTTCCTTGCCACTGTCGCCTTGCTTTGCCTTGCTTTTGGCTTGCTTAGTCGGGTTTTTACCATTTAACAATATTACTTATCTGTGTTGTACTACTGTCATGTTATCACTGTGAAGCTGCTTTGATACCAATCTGTATTGTGAAAAGCGCTATATAAATAAATGTGACTTGACTTTGACCTTTCTAGGGCTTGAAAGTGGTAGTTGCATAGACTGTCAATGGAGGGCAAGAAGCCATCAGATTTCATTAAAAATATCTTCATTTGTGTAGTGAAGATGAAAGAAATTCTTACATGTTTGGAACAACATGAGGGTGAGTAATTAATGACAGAATTTCCATTTTGGGTGATCTAACCCTTTAAGAAAAAAATTAGACACTCACCTTAAGAAATCTCCCTAATAGTCAGCCGCCGGAAGAATCTGTGTTCCCTTCTTGTGGCGGTGATGTTGGACAGTTGATGGGCAGATATTTCCCAGTCAGTGGAGTCTAAAATTAAACAGCAAGAAAACATCTACCTGTCAAGTCATGAAAACAATTGGTTTGAAAACTAATTTTAAGTAAAAAATAAAAATTACATTTGTAAAGTTATTTGACTGGACAAATTCAAAAGGAGTATTATGAAACACACAAAATCTTAAACTTAGTTATACCAAATAGCTACAAAGCTATGATAATTTTTTTATGTTTGTGCCCATGATTCTCTCATGTTATCTATTAAATCTTACCATCACCAAGTTCTAGTCTGTACAGTCTTTAAACACCAAGCCTGGTTAGCCTTAGCCACTCGGTGCATCATAGAAATGCTCCTAGAAAACACAAATAGCTAAATCAATAACTTACATTTAAACATGAAAGCATAACCACCCAACATCAAAAATTATTCTGATAAGTACATTTTGCATAAATATTTAATCTGAAAGAATTAGTTACCAATTCTAAGAAAATTGGGCGCTATAATCGTCAAAAAGGTCTCTCATTATTAGGTTTTCAAGCACAAAGTGTATTTGCTATAAAAAAATAAAAAAAAATAAAAAAAATAATAAAAAAAAATAATCAAAATAAAATACTAAATTGCGCATAACTCCTAGAACGTTTGAGCTAGAATCATGATTTTTGCATCACTGTGATCCTTGGCTCAAGACGAACAAGATGTATATCTCCGATTTCCATTTGGCGGACCATGGCGCCCGCACTAGGCCACAAGCAAGGGGATCCTCGGGCGGGCGCCATGGGGACCTAGAACTTCACAAAAATCGATGAGCATGTGTCCTAACATGGTTAGGAAGCATGCAAAGTTTCGTGAGGATCGGATCATAGGTGGCGCTATAATCGATCAAAAAGGTCTCTCATTATTAGGTTTTCAAGCACGAAGTATATTTGCTATTTGCTATTAAAAAAAAAAAAAAAAAAAAAAATAAAAAAATAAATAATCAAAAAAAATAATTAAAAAAAGTACTAAATTGCACATAACTCCTAGACCGTTTGAGCTAGAATCATGATTTTTGCATCACTGTGAGTCCCTGGCTCAAGACGAAACAAGATGTATATCTCCGATTTCCATTTGGCGGACCATGGCGGCCCGCACTAGGCCACACGCAAGGGGATCCTCGGGACGGGCGCCATGGGGACCATGAACTTCACAAAAATCGATGAGCATGTGTCCTAACATGGTTAGGAAGCATGCAAAGTTTCGTGAGGATCGGATCATAGGTGGCGCTATAATCGTCAAAAAGGTCTCTCATTATTAGGTTTTCAAGCACGAAGTGTATTTGCTATAAAAAAATTATATAAAAAAAAATAAAAAAAAATAAATAAATTAAAAAAAATAATCAAAAAAAATAATCAAAAAAAGTACTAAATTGCACATAACTCCTAGACCGTTTGAGCTAGAATCATGATTTTTGCATCACTGTGATCCCTGGCTCAAGACGAACAAGATGTATATCTCCGATTTCCATTTGGCGGACCATGGCGCCCGCACTAGGCCACACGCAAGGGGATCCTCGGGCGGGCGCCATGGGGACCATGAACTTCACAAAAATCGATGAGCATGTGTCCTAACATGGTTAGGAAGCATGCAAAGTTTAGATGAGGATCGGATCATAGGTGGCGCTATAATCGTCAAAAAGGTCTCTCATTATTAGGTTTTCAAGCACGAAGTGTATTTGCTATAAAAAAAATAATAAAAAATTAAAAAAAAATATTAAAAATAAAAAAATAAAATTAAAAAAAATAATCAAAAAAAATAATCAAAAAAAGTACTAAATTGCGCATAACTCCTAGACCGTTTGAGCTAGAATCACGATTTTCGCATCACTGCGATCCCTGGCTCAAGCCGAACAAAATGTATATCTCCGATTTCCATTTCGGGACCATGGCGCCCGCCCGAGGCCACACTGAAAGGGGAGCAAGGGCGGGCGCCATGGGGCATGGTCAGGTAATGGTGGCGCTATAATCGTCAAAAAGGTCTCTCATTATTAGGTTTTCAAGCACGAAGTGTATTTGCTATAAAAAAAAAAAATAAATAAATAAAAAAAATATATTAAAAATAAAAAAAATAAAATTAACAAAAATAATAAAAAAAAAATAATCAAAAAAAGTACTAAATTGCGCATAACTCCTAGACCGTTTGAGCTAGAATCACGATTTTCGCATCACTGCGATCCCTGGCTCAAGCCGAACAAGATGTATATCTCCGATTTCCATTTCGGGACCATGGCGCCCGCCCGAGGCCACACTGAAAGGGGAGCAAGGGCGGGCGCCATGGGGACCATGGCGCCCGCCCGAGGCCACACTGAAAGGGGAGCAAGGGCGGGCGCCATGGGGACCATGGCGCCCGCCCGAGGCCACACTGAAAGGGCGAGCGGGCGGGCGCCATGGGGACCATGGCGCCCGGCCCGAGGCCAGCACTGAAAGGGGAGCAAGGGCGGGCGCCATGGGCCCGTGGCGCCCGCCCGAGGCCACACTGAAAGGGGAGCAAGGCGGGCGCCATGGGACCATGGCGCCCGCCCCGAGGCCACACTGAAAGGGGAGGCAAGGGCGGGCGCCATGCAGGAGCCATGGCGCCCGCCCGAGGCCAGGCACTGGAAGGGGAGCAAGGGCGCGGGCGCAGGGTGGGGGCCCCATGGCGCCCGCCCGGAGGCCACACTCTGAAAGGGGAGCAGGGGCGGGCGGCGCCATGGGAGCCAGGTGGCAGCCCGCCCGAGGCCACACTGAAAGGGGGAGCGGCGGCAGGCGCCATGGGGACCATGGCGCCCGCCCGAGGCCACACTGAAAGGGGAGCGGGCGGGCGCAAGGGCGGGCGCCAGGACACCATGGCGCCCGCCGAGGCCACACTGAAAGGGGGAGCAAGGGCGGGCGCCATGGGGACCATGGCGCCCGCCCCGAGGCCACACTGAAAGGGGAGGCAAGGGCGGGCGTCATGGACCATGGCGCCCGCCGCGAGGCCACACTGAAAGGGGAGCAAGGGCGGGCGCCATGGGGACCATGGCGCCCGCCCGAGGCCACACTGAAAGGGGAGCAAGGGCGGGCGCCATGGGACCATGGCGCCCGCCCGAGGCCACACTGAAAGGGGAGCAAGGGCGGTGCGCCACTGGGACCACTGCGCCCCGCCGCCAGGCCACACTGAAAGGGGAGCAAGGGCGGGCGCCATGGGGACCATGGCGCCCGCGCCGCGAGGCCACACTGAAAGGGGAGCAAGGGCGGGCGCCATGGGTCCTTGATCTGGATGCGGCTATGGATGGATGGATGGATGGATGGATGGATGGATGGATGGATGGATGGATGGATGGATGGATGGATGGATGGATGGATGGATGGATGGATGGATGGATGGATGGATGGATGGATGGATGGATGGATGGATGGATGGATGGATGGATGGATGGATGGATGGATGGATGGATGGATGGATGGATGGATGGATGGATGGATGGATGGATGGATGGATGGATGGATGGATGGATGGATGGATGGATGGATGGATGGATGGATGGATGGATGGATGGATGGATGGATGGATGGATGGATGGATGGATGGATGGATGGATGGATGGATGGGATGGATGGATGGATGGATGGATGGATGGATGGATGGATGGATGGATGGATGGATGGATGGATGGATGGATGGATGGATGGATGGATGGATGGATGGATGGATGGATGGATGGATGGATGGATGGATGGATGGATGGATGGATGGATGGATGGATGGATGGATGGATGGATGGATGGATGGATGGATGGATGGATGGATGGATGGATGGATGGATGGATGGATGGATGGATGGATGGATGGATGGATGGATGGATGGATGGATGGATGGATGGATGGATGGATGGATGGATGGATGGATGGATGGATGGATGGATGGATGGATGGATGGATGGATGGATGGATGGATGGATGGATGGATGGATGGATGGATGGATGGATGGATGGATGGATGGATGGATGGATGGATGGATGGATGGATGGATGGATGGATGGATGGATGGATGGATGGATGGATGGATGGACTGGATGGATGTTTTTGATTTAATTTTAAAAAAAAAAAATTTTTTACCTCCGGCCTCCAGTCCTCCGGCCTCCAGTCCTCCGGCCTCCAGTCCTCCGGCCTCCCAGTCCTCCGGCCTCCGAACAAAATATCTTATTTCCGTCCGTCACATTAAAAGAAGACCTAAAAAGAAGACCTAAAAAGAAGACTAAAGTCATAATGTGTTGGTTTTTAAAGAATGAATCTAAAGCACTGAGGCTACACAGAGATCCTGCTTGAGCAGGAACCATCAGAACATTTCCCTCCGCAGGAACAGCTGGAGAAAACTGCAGAGATGCCTGGAACAAGGACCAACACGCTGTAGGACACACACACACACACACCAGCATTCCCAAATTGAAAAATAGCCACATCATACAGTACATGGTTCTGGAAACACATATCAGTGTCAAACGGCACATTAGCAGCAACTAAATTCTTACCGGGAAGAACGCTGTAGACCAGAATCTGCACTGCTGGAGCCATATTGACGCTGACAGACAACTGGAACGGACAAACTGGTAAACATCAGAACAAAATAAAGTACTGAACAACCACAAGACAAGAAAATAAAGCATCATTCACTTGCCACAGGACTCAAATTTGGGATCCATGGAGACAACTCTGAAATTAACTGCAAAGACACCAACAAACTCACATATATTGCATAATGCATTTGAAGATGATAGCTTCAACCAAGGGTCATTCACAGCTCACCTGTTTGTCCTGGATTGTAAATAAGTTTGTCTGTTTGGATGAAGGTCAAAGGTAACGGCTGAACATGATTTTGCTCTCTTCAGTCGCTCTGAAGACCTTCCCTTGAACAAAGAGGAAGATTTATAAATTAGAACCACAGCAGGTTATAAATGAGTTTTCTATGTCATATATCAAAACGTGAAAATATTTAGAGGCTCTGTTCACCACAGACCTTATTTCAGGCGATTTAGCAAAAACCCATTCAAAACCCCCATAGGCTTTATAGAGCGAGGGAACCGTAATGCTAAAATGCTAGCTCACTTCCGCGTTTTGGCCTACAGAGTGATGTCGTAACTTCGGCACTCTATAGGGCTTTAGAATTAGAAAACAAACTAAATTAACTTAAAATCATACATACCCCAGGAGATTTGCAGCACTTAACTACACATCTTCTTCACTCACCTCATGAGAATATGCAGCCCCTTAGGAAACAAACTGAAAACATACAATTTCAGCAACAAGCAATTCAGTCTCCCGTTAACCAAGAAAACTCTTTAAAATATGGAAACTTACCTGGCAGCTATCGCAAGGGCCAGTGCACACCAGAGAGAAAACCAGAGAATGTATTCAACTCTCCTGCCACCCACAAACATGCCAATGTACACATCTCAATCAAACCCAACACTATTACCATTACTCACCACCTTGAGTTTACAATGAGCAGGACCCACTGTGACGCATACCTGGCAAAACAAACCACTCACATTTTTATACTCAGTGACACCAGCCCCCAAAAGTGATTAACCTGTCCTGAGGTTTTTTTTTACATCTCACACAACAATATAACGATGTCTTTATAGGCTACATTAGAATAATAATGTTTCATAAATCTAGATATAGAATAAAGAGGGTTATCTAACGTTAGCCTATCCTGCTATACATAGTTCCCTCAGGCGAATTAATGTCACGTGACCTCCCCGGAGACGCCATATTATTTTGAGGGCAAAACCGCTGTGTTTACCATAGGTTTTTACAAAGTTTTATCAGAGAGAATGTCGTTTTACAAACAAATATTTATTTTTGTTTATATTATTATGCAAATCATGAAAAGACAAAGTGAATATATATTATAAAGAGACTATTAAAAAAAGACAGAGAGAAAATTTCATTCATAAATGGTGTGGATCCGTATGCAGTAACGAAGGAAGCACTGAGCAATGATTATGCAGCTTTGCTTCAGATACAGTATTTTCATGTGTAGCATTATCTGGTATTGGTGAGGAGTTTTTACACATTGTGAGGATCACTGGAGGCGTACGATCAGATTGACGTGGGGTTGGTTCGGTGACGTTTGCTCAAGTGCAATCAATGGAAAAGTAACTTATAATAGCGAAGAGGCATGATGCTAATCAAAAGCCATAGTCTGCACAACTTAATTCATGTTCCCCTTAAAACAGTCACCGGTGCTTTCTGTGATATGCATGTACTTGCGGGCGTCATGGTTTGGTGCATGAATATAAAAATAAATAACTCGCGTGCAATTTAATTAATGTAATGCGGAACTACATTATACGCGGGTATAGGGACATAATCTGAGATCGCAATGCTAGAATGTGAGATCAAACAGTGGAAACAAGGTTGTTTTGTGTTTTTAATACCTCGTCATTTTGTTCATACAGGACATTTTTCAAACTGCAATGTGTTAACTTGTACATGTTTACACTCGCATTAAAACACAACATTGTGCTTTTGTCAAACAAATTCTTGCGTGTTTTGAGTGAGTTTTCTTTCCTTTATCCTCGCCAGCCATAATCTCCGTCGTTGTTCGGACAAAAGCTTAGTCTTCTCACATCCATGGAGTCTATAATGACGGGTGTAGTGTAAAATCCCGGTTTATCTGAACCTCCGGCACGATTTTTATCATCCATTGACCCAGCAGGGGATGAACATTTTCACTATATAGCACGAAACTCATTTCACTTCATTCAACTCGTATTGTTTCTTCTAATGTTTTCCCCGCAGCAATGGCGCCGGCTCGGCAAATGCCCGTATGTCGTGACGTCATGTGGGAACTATGTATAGCCTACATGTGATCATCACAAAGCTGCTAAATGTGTATCTATATGAAAACATTTTCACATTTTTGTTTAACTCTAGTTTGTCACTGCTTTGTTTGTCTTTTCATGTTTTTTTTTTTTTAATTTTTGTATTTAGTTTATTCAATGTAGGAAATAGTATTTCACATGACTTTGATTTTACTTTATTGACACTGTCATTTCCGGATGGTATTCATCATTAAAAATAAACAAGTTCCACCTTTTAAACTTCTCCTCAACGTGCATGCAGTGTAAATAAGCAGTTGCATCAATGAAATAATTCATTGATGCAACTGCTCACGGCGCAAATTACAAGACGAAAATTAAAAAATCATTTAGATTTCATTTATTTCATTTATTAATTTAGCGCAAGTAAAATTGAAAAACAGGAGAAAAAAGTACATGATAATGTAACTGGAAAAACAAGAAAAATGAATGTCTGGTTTCCATTTTTCATTTGCGTTTTATGGTCTGAAAATTGAATTGTGAAGAGTTACACGGACCTTAGGCTACCTTATTTTTACTTTATACATAATACAAACGCAAACACTAAAAGCCAAGTAGGCCTATAATTAAAACACATGGCTCTACACTTATATTTTTGAAGGAGCACTTGTAGATGCATTTTACACAGCACTTACAATTTGCATAATAATCGTATGATACTAATGTATCAAATTTGGAATACAGAAATATGAAATATTGAAGTAATAGTAATTAACTACATGTACTTACAATATAATTTAAGTAAGGAGTTAGTTGCATGTATCTATGCATGATTGACTATAGAAACTACATGTAAAATTAAGTGTTACCAAAATGTACACAGTTTTTATTTAAACATTTCTACTGGACTCCCTGCATTACTGTACCTTCGTATTAAATGAACAGAAAAAGCAAAAGTTTGATGTTGTGGTGTTTTTTCTTCAGGTCACCCTGTATCATCTGCTGAAGCTGTTCCAGTCAGACTCCAGCGCAATGCCAAAGAAGACAGCCGTGTCCAAGTTCTACAACGAGATGGTGTGAATTTGATCAGAACAGCACAACAACATGACATTATAGTAATAATACAATCATAAAGCCTAAAACCTGTGTTTTTGCAGATATTTCAAGACCCGACAGCCATGATGCAGCAACTTCTGAACACCACCAGACAGCTGACGTTGGGTGCTTACAAACACGAGACCGAGTGTGAGTGTGACTTCACTTACCTTTGCAGCTCCTATTGAACAGCTCAGTGGATGGGCTATAATTAAACCCTGAACATACTGTACATTAAAATGAGTCCGCAGTTCTAATCATGTGAACTAAACATTCAGTGTTTCATGTTGCAGTTGCAGAGCTGGAAATACGAACACGAGAAAAAGCGGCAAAGAAGAAGACTAGCCTGGAGATCGTAGAGCTGAAGGAGCGACTGAAAGCCTCCAGAGAAAACATCAACTTCCTGAAGGGAGAGACACGCAGACTGGGGGAGGACGACCAGATGAAAGATCACTGAGGATGATACATGCTGTAGGATTTGTTATGCTTTTGTGGGACTGATCAATTTAGGTTTCTGGTTCTAAGTTTGACAGTATATTTAGTAGTGAACTTTCTTGTCCAGCTAAATGTGTGGCAATACATGACCTTTTGACTTTTTTTTTATGAATAAAACTTTTTTTTATCGAGTTCGGGCTTACCATCCAGTTTTGAGCATGATGTAACAATACATTGTAATTTGTATGCACATTGTTTCAAGCAGCTTTACATAACATCAACCCTCAAAGCCCAAAATGAACTGGTGACTGGCAAGAAAAAAGAAAAAAAAACTCCATGGCTTCATCTAAAAGCAATTTGTCTGCATCTGCTTCTCTGCTATATAGAAGGTGAAAAGAGTGACAGAAGAAGTATCTCTGAATTCACAGTACTCATAAAAGAGTAGGCAAAAAGTACCCGGATGACCTACTAATTCTGCAGAGACTATCAAGTGCGCATATGATGGACACTTCTATCCCATGAGTAGGGAATGTATGAGATGTTGATGTTTAAAAGAAAAAAACTGCAGTTTTAAGTGCTTAAAAAGCATATAAAATACTGGCACAGTGGATAAGACACATGCCTTTGGTATGAGAGACCCGGGTTTGAATCCACTGTGAGACACCAATGTGTCCCTGATCAAGACACTTAACCCATAGTTGCTCCAAGAGGTGTGCGACCTCTGACATATATAGCAATTGTAGAACAGTGTTGTGCCAGTTCATCCTTAAAAAGAGACTCAGTCTCGAAGTTCAGGTTGGCCACAGACAATAATGAACTAGTTCATGTACGTTTTTTTTTTTTTTTAAAGGAACTTAGAGGGCCATGTGACTTACACTCTCAGTGCAAAAATGGAGGTCATCGAGACCCTTCCGGAGACTGAGATATTGAGATAGTTTGATAATGGCATAAATGCTACGTGGGACACTCAGTATCTCAGCTCTGGAAGGTGTCTAAGGCCTCCATTTTTGCACTCAGGTCTAAGTCCTATGGCCCTCTCTCAGACTCCCAGAGTTTCAAAGAAAATTGGAGAAACTTTTTTTTTTGCACAAAAAAAAAAAAAAACGACATGCCGCACCCCTTATGTTTTTTTTGTGCGAAAAAAAAGTTTCTCAAATCTTCTTTTGACATACTCTGCACTCTGATAGAGGGCCATGTGACTGCACCTCAGTCCAAAAATGGAGGCTCTAGACTTCCAGAGCTGAGATATTGAGATATTTAAAATGGCATAAATGCTACGTGTGATCTCAGTATCTCAGCTCTGGAAGGGTCTAGAGCCTCCATTTTTGCACTCAGGTCTAAGTCCTATGGCCCTCTATCAGAATCCAGAGTTTCAAGAAAAGTGGAGAAACTTTTTTTTTTTTGCACAAAAAAAAGACAGTGTTACCCCTTTTGTTTTTTTTGCACAAAAACAGAAGCAGACTGGAGGGCTTACATTTTTTTTCCATTTTCAAGAAAAAAGAAACAAGCTTCCATGGTAAAGTGGTGTGCAGAACATGAAATCCACAGGGAGGGAGTCTTTGGGATCCAGATCCCACTCCCTCCCACTCTCCACATGGGAGGAAGCTTTCCGATCCAGATCCCACTCCTCCCACTCCTCCACATGGGAGGAGTGGGATCCAGATCCAACTCCTCCCACTCCTCCACGTGGCCCCCTGGGGGGACGGTTCAAAATTCTGAAAAGAGATTGGCGCAGAACTCCTGAGACCGTTCGAGCTCGAGAATCACGAACTTCGCATACACTGCGATCCCTGGCTCAAGCTCGTAACAAGATGTATATCTCCGAATTTCCATTTCGCGACCATGGCGCCCGCGCCGGAGGCCACGCTGAAAGGGGAGCAGGGGCGGGCGCCATGGGGACCATGGCGCCCGCCCGAGGCCACACTGAAAGGGGAGCAAGGGCCCGGCGAGGCCACGCTGAGACGGGGAGCAAGGCGCCCGCCCCCAGGCCACACTGAAAGGGGAGCAGGGGCCCGAGGCCACACTGAAAGGGGAGACCTAAAAAGAAGACTAAAGTCATAATGTGTTGGTTTTTAAAGAATGAATCTAAAGCACTGAGGCTACACAGAGATCCTGCTTGAGCAGGAACCATCAGAACATTTCCCTCCGCAGGAACAGCTGGAGAAAACTGCAGAGATGCCTGGAACAAGGACCAACACGCTGTAGGACACACACACACACACACACCAGCATTCCCAAATTGAAAAATAGCCACATCATACAGTACATGGTTCTGGAAACACATATCAGTGTCAAACGGCACATTAGCAGCAACTAAATTCTTACCGGGAAGAACGCTGTAGACCAGAATCTGCACTGCTGGAGCCATATTGACGCTGACAGACAACTGGAACGGACAAACTGGTAAACATCAGAACAAAATAAAGTACTGAACAACCACAAGACAAGAAAATAAAGCATCATTCACTTGCCACAGGACTCAAATTTGGGATCCATGGAGACAACTCTGAAATTAACTGCAAAGACACCAACAAACTCACATATATTGCATAATGCATTTGAAGATGATAGCTTCAACCAAGGGTCATTCACAGCTCACCTGTTTGTCCTGGATTGTAAATAAGTTTGTCTGTTTGGATGAAGGTCAAAGGTAACGGCTGAACATGATTTTGCTCTCTTCAGTCGCTCTGAAGACCTTCCCTTGAACAAAGAGGAAGATTTATAAATTAGAACCACAGCAGGTTATAAATGAGTTTTCTAATGTCATATATCAAAACGTGAAAATATTTAGAGGCTCTGTTCACCACAGACCTTATTTCAGGCGATTTAGCAAAAACCCATTCAAAAACCCCATAGGCTTTATAGAGCGAGGGAACCGTAATGCTAAAATGCTAGCTCACTTCCGCGTTTTGGCCTACAGAGTGACGTCGTAACTTCGGCACTCTATAGGGCTTTAGAATTAGAAAACAAACTAAATTAACTTAAAATCATACATACCCCAGGAGATTTGCAGCACTTAACTACACATCTTCTTCACTCACCTCATGAGAATATGCAGCCCCTTAGGAAACAAACTGAAAACATACAATTTCAGCAACAAGCAATTCAGTCTCCCGTTAACCAAGAAAACTCTTTAAAATATGGAAACTTACCTGGCAGCTATCGCAAGGGCCAGTGCACACCAGAGAGAAAACCAGAGAATGTATTCAACTCTCCTGCCACCCACAAACATGCCAATGTACACATCTCAATCAAACCCAACACTATTACCATTACTCACCACCTTGAGTTTACAATGAGCAGGACCCACTGTGACGCATACCTGGCAAAACAAACCACTCACATTTTTATACTCAGTGACACCAGCCCCCAAAAGTGATTAACCTGTCCTGAGGTTTTTTTTTACATCTCACACAACAATATAACGATGTCTTTATAGGCTACATTAGAATAATAATGTTTCATAAATCTAGATATAGAATAAAGAGGGTTATCTAACGTTAGCCTATCCTGCTATACATAGTTCCCTCAGGCGAATTAATGTCACGTGACCTCCCCGGAGACGCCATATTATTTTGAGGGCAAAACCGCTGTGTTTACCATAGGTTTTTACAAAGTTTTATCAGAGAGAATGTCGTTTTACAAACAAATATTTATTTTTGTTTATATTATTATGCAAATCATGAAAAGACAAAGTGAATATATATTATAAAGAGACTATTAAAAAAAGACAGAGAGAAAATTTCATTCATAAATGGTGTGGATCCGTATGCAGTAACGAAGGAAGCACTGAGCAATGATTATGCAGCTTTGCTTCAGATACAGTATTTTCATGTGTAGCATTATCTGGTATTGGTGAGGAGTTTTTACACATTGTGAGGATCACTGGAGGCGTACGATCAGATTGACGTGGGGTTGGTTCGGTGACGTTTGCTCAAGTGCAATCAATGGAAAAGTAACTTATAATAGCGAAGAGGCATGATGCTAATCAAAAGCCATAGTCTGCACAACTTAATTCATGTTCCCCTTAAAACAGTCACCGGTGCTTTCTGTGATATGCATGTACTTGCGGGCGTCATGGTTTGGTGCATGAATATAAAAATAAATAACTCGCGTGCAATTTAATTAATGTAATGCGGAACTACATTATACGCGGGTATAGGGACATAATCTGAGATCGCAATGCTAGAATGTGAGATCAAACAGTGGAAACAAGGTTGTTTTGTGTTTTTAATACCTCGTCATTTTGTTCATACAGGACATTTTTCAAACTGCAATGTGTTAACTTGTACATGTTTACACTCGCATTAAAACACAACATTGTGCTTTTGTCAAACAAATTCTTGCGTGTTTTGAGTGAGTTTCTTTCCTTTATCCTCGCCAGCCATAATCTCCGTCGTTGTTCGGACAAAAGCTTAGTCTTCTCACATCCATGGAGTCTATAATGACGGGTGTAGTGTAAAATCCCGGTTTATCTGAACCTCCGGCACGATTTTATCATCCATTGACCCAGCAGGGGATGAACATTTTCACTATATAGCACGAAACTCATTTCACTTCATTCAACTCGTATTGTTTCTTCTAATGTTTTCCCCGCAGCAATGGCGCCGGCTCGGCAAATGCCCGTATGTCGTGACGTCATGTGGGAACTATGTATAGCCTACATGTGATCATCACAAAGCTGCTAAATGTGTATCTATATGAAAACATTTTCACATTTTTGTTTAACTCTAGTTTGTCACTGCTTTGTTTGTCTTTTCATGTTTTTTTTTTTTAATTTTTGTATTTAGTTTATTCAATGTAGGAAATAGTATTTCACATGACTTTGATTTTACTTTATTGACACTGTCATTTCCGGATGGTATTCATCATTAAAAATAAACAAGTTCCACCTTTTAAACTTCTCCTCAACGTGCATGCAGTGTAAATAAAGCAGTTGCATCAATGAAATAATTCATTGATGCAACTGCTCACGGCGCAAATTACAAGACGAAAATTAAAAAATCATTTAGATTTCATTTATTTCATTTATTAATTTAGCGCAAGTAAAATTGAAAAACAGGAGAAAAAAGTACATGATAATGTAACTGGAAAAACAAGAAAAATGAATGTCTGGTTTCCATTTTTCATTTGCGTTTTATGGTCTGAAAATTGAATTGTGAAGAGTTACACGGACCTTAGGCTACCTTATTTTTACTTTATACATAATACAAACGCAAACACTAAAAGCCAAGTAGGCCTATAATTAAAACACATGGCTCTACACTTATATTTTTGAAGGAGCACTTGTAGATGCATTTTACACAGCACTTACAATTTGCATAATAATCGTATGATACTAATGTATCAAATTTGGAATACAGAAATATGAAATATTGAAGTAATAGTAATTAACTACATGTACTTACAATATAATTTAAGTAAGGAGTTAGTTGCATGTATCTATGCATGATTGACTATAGAAACTACATGTAAAATTAAGTGTTACCAAAATGTACACAGTTTTTATTTAAACATTTCTACTGGACTCCCTGCATTACTGTACCTTCGTATTAAATGAAGATAAAAAGCAAAAGTTTGATGTTGTGGTGTTTTTCTTCAGGTCACCCTGTATCATCTGCTGAAGCTGTTCCAGTCAGACTCCAGCGCGATGCCAAAGAAGACAGCCGTGTCCGAGTTCTACAACGAGATGGTGTGTAAACTGATCAGAACAGCACAACAACATGACATTATAGTAATAATACAATCATAAAGCCTAAAACCTGTGTTTTTGCAGATATTTCAAGACCCGACAGCCATGATGCAGCAACTTCTGAACACCACCAGACAGCTGACGTTGGGTGCTTAGAAGGGGAGCAAGGGCGGGCGCCATGGGAGCATCATGGCGCCCGCCCGAGGCCACACTGAAAGGGGAGCAAGGGCGGGCGCCATGGGGACCATGGCGCCCGCCCGAGGCCACACTGAAAGGGGAGCAAGGGCGGGCGCCATGGGACTCATGGCGCTCGCGCCGAGGCCACACTGAAAGGGGAGCAAGGGCGGGCGCCCCATGGGGACCATGGCGCCCCGCCGCGAGGCCACACTGAAAGGGGAGCAAGGGCGGGCGTCATGGGGACCATGGCGCCCGCCCGAGGCCACACTGAAAGGGGAGCAAGGGCGGGCGCCATGGGGCACCATGGCGCCCGCCCCGAGGCCACACTGAAAAGGGGAGCAAGGGCGGCTGCGCCATGGGGACCATGGCGCCCGCCGCCGAGGCCACACTGAAAGGGGAGCAAGGGCGGGCGCCATGGTCCCCAATCCGGATGGATGGATGGATGGATGGATGGATGGATGGATGGATGGATGGATGGATGGATGGATGGATGGATGGATGGATGGATGGATGGATGGATGGATGGATGGATGGATGGATGGATGGATGGATGGATGGATGGATGGATGGATGGATGGATGGATGGATGGATGGATGGATGGATGGATGGAGAATCTGCACTGCTGGAGCCATATTGACGCTGACAGACAACTGGAACGGACAAACTGGTAAACATCAGAACAAAATAAAGTACTGAACAACCACAAGACAAGAAAATAAAGCATCATTCACTTGCCACAGGACTCAAATTTGGGATCCATGGAGACAACTCTGAAATTAACTGCAAAGACACCAACAAACTCACATATATTGCATAATGCATTTGAAGATGATAGCTTCAACCAAGGGTCATTCACAGCTCACCTGTTTGTCCTGGATTGTAAATAAGTTTGTCTGTTTGGATGAAGGTCAAAGGTAACGGCTGAACATGATTTTGCTCTCTTCAGTCGCTCTGAAGACCTTCCCTTGAACAAAGAGGAAGATTTATAAATTAGAACCACAGCAGGTTATAAATGAGTTTTCTATGTCATATATCAAAACGTGAAAATATTTAGAGGCTCTGTTCACCACAGACCTTATTTCAGGCGATTTAGCAAAAACCCATTCAAAAACCCCATAGGCTTTATAGAGCGAGGGAACCGTAATGCTAAAATGCTAGCTCACTTCCGCGTTTTGGCCTACAGAGTGACGTCGTAACTTCGGCACTCTATAGGGCTTTAGAATTAGAAAACAAACTAAATTAACTTAAAATCATACATACCCCAGGAGATTTGCAGCACTTAACTACACATCTTCTTCACTCACCTCATGAGAATATGCAGCCCCTTAGGAAACAAACTGAAAACATACAATTTCAGCAACAAGCAATTCAGTCTCCCGTTAACCAAGAAAACTCTTTAAAATATGGAAACTTACCTGGCAGCTATCGCAAGGGCCAGTGCACACCAGAGAGAAAACCAGAGAATGTATTCAACTCTCCTGCCACCCACAAACATGCCAATGTACACATCTCAATCAAACCCAACACTATTACCATTACTCACCACCTTGAGTTTACAATGAGCAGGACCCACTGTGACGCATACCTGGCAAAACAAACCACTCACATTTTTATACTCAGTGACACCAGCCCCCAAAAGTGATTAACCTGTCCTGAGGTTTTTTTTTACATCTCACACAACAATATAACGATGTCTTTATAGGCTACATTAGAATAATAATGTTTCATAAATCTAGATATAGAATAAAGAGGGTTATCTAACGTTAGCCTATCCTGCTATACATAGTTCCCTCAGGCGAATTAATGTCACGTGACCTCCCCGGAGACGCCATATTATTTTGAGGGCAAAACCGCTGTGTTTACCATAGGTTTTTACAAAGTTTTATCAGAGAGAATGTCGTTTTACAAACAAATATTTATTTTTGTTTATATTATTATGCAAATCATGAAAAGACAAAGTGAATATATATTATAAAGAGACTATTAAAAAAAGACAGAGAGAAAATTTCATTCATAAATGGTGTGGATCCGTATGCAGTAACGAAGGAAGCACTGAGCAATGATTATGCAGCTTTGCTTCAGATACAGTATTTTCATGTGTAGCATTATCTGGTATTGGTGAGGAGTTTTTACACATTGTGAGGATCACTGGAGGCGTACGATCAGATTGACGTGGGGTTGGTTCGGTGACGTTTGCTCAAGTGCAATCAATGGAAAAGTAACTTATAATAGCGAAGAGGCATGATGCTAAATCAAAAGCCATAGTCTGCACAACTTAATTCATGTTCCCCTTAAAACAGTCACCGGTGCTTTCTGTGATATGCATGTACTTGCGGGCGTCATGGTTTGGTGCATGAATATAAAAATAAATAACTCGCGTGCAATTTAATTAATGTAATGCGGAACTACATTATACGCGGGTATAGGGACATAATCTGAGATCGCAATGCTAGAATGTGAGATCAAACAGTGGAAACAAGGTTGTTTTGTGTTTTTAATACCTGGTCATTTCTACATACAGGACATTTTTCAAACTGCAATGTGTTAACTTGTACATGTTTACACTCAGCATTAAAACACAACATTGTGCTTTTGTCAAACAAATTCTTGCGTGTTTTGAGTGAGTTTCTTTCCTTTATCCTCGCCAGCCATAATCTCCGTCGTTGTTCGGACAAAAGCTTAGTCTTCTCACATCCATGGAGTCTGATAATGACGGGTGTAGTGTAAAATCCGGTTTCATCTGAACCTCCGGCACCACTTTTTATCATCCATTGACCCAGCAGGGGATGAACATTTTCACTATATAGCACGAAACTCATTTCACTTCATTCAACTCGTATTGTTTCTTCTAATGTTTTCCCCGCAGCAATGGCGCCGGCTCGGCAAATGCCCGTATGTCGTGACGTCATGTGGGAACTATGTATAGCCTACATGTGATCATCACAAAGCTGCTAAATGTGTATCTATATGAAAACATTTTCACATTTTTGTTTAACTCTAGTTTGTCACTGCTTTGTTTGTCTTTTCATGTTTTTTTTTTTTTAATTTTTGTATTTAGTTTATTCAATGTAGGAAATAGTATTTCACATGACTTTGATTTTACTTTATTGACACTGTCATTTCCGGATGGTATTCATCATTAAAAATAAACAAGTTCCACCTTTTAAACTTCTCCTCAACGTGCATGCAGTGTAAATAAAGCAGTTGCATCAATGAAATAATTCATTGATGCAACTGCTCACGGCGCAAATTACAAGACGAAAATTAAAAAATCATTTAGATTTCATTTATTTCATTTATTAATTTAGCGCAAGTAAAATTGAAAAACAGGAGAAAAAAGTACATGATAATGTAACTGGAAAAACAAGAAAAATGAATGTCTGGTTTCCATTTTTCATTTGCGTTTTATGGTCTGAAAATTGAATTGTGAAGAGTTACACGGACCTTAGGCTACCTTATTTTTACTTTATACATAATACAAACGCAAACACTAAAAGCCAAGTAGGCCTATAATTAAAACACATGGCTCTACACTTATATTTTTGAAGGAGCACTTGTAGATGCATTTTACACAGCACTTACAATTTGCATAATAATCGTATGATACTAATGTATCAAATTTGGAATACAGAAATATGAAATATTGAAGTAATAGTAATTAACTACATGTACTTACAATATAATTTAAGTAAGGAGTTAGTTGCATGTATCTATGCATGATTGACTATAGAAACTACATGTAAAATTAAGTGTTACCAAAATGTACACAGTTTTTATTTAAACATTTCTACTGGACTCCCTGCATTACTGTACCTTCGTATTAAATGAACAGAAAAAGCAAAAGTTTGATGTTGTGGTGTTTTTTCTTCAGGTCACCCTGTATCATCTGCTGAAGCTGTTCCAGTCAGACTCCAGCGCGATGCCAAAGAAGACAGCCGTGTCCGAGTTCTACAACGAGATGGTGTGAATTTGATCAGAACAGCACAACAACATGACATTATAGTAATAATACAATCATAAAGCCTAAAACCTGTGTTTTTGCAGATATTTCAAGACCCGACAGCCATGATGCAGCAACTTCTGAACACCACCAGACAGCTGACGTTGGGTGCTTACAAACACGAGAACCGAGTGTGAGTGTGACTTCACTTACCTTTGCAGCTCCTATTGAACAGCTCAGTGGATGGGCTATAATTAAACCCTGAACATACTGTACATTAAAATGAGTCCGCAGTTCTAATCATGTGAACTAAACATTCAGTGTTTCATGTTGCAGTTGCAGAGCTGGAAATACGAACACGAGAAAAAGCGGCAAAGAAGAAGACTAGCCTGGAGATCGTAGAGCTGAAGGAGCGACTGAAAGCCTCCAGAGAAAACATCAACTTCCTGAAGGGAGAGACACGCAGACTGGGGGAGGACGACCAGATGAAAGATCACTGAGGATGATACATGCTGTAGGATTTGTTATGCTTTTGTGGGACTGATCAATTTAGGTTTCTGGTTCTAAGTTTGACAGTATATTTAGTAGTGAACTTTCTTGTCCAGCTAAATGTGTGGCAATACATGACCTTTTGACTTTTTTTTTATGAATAAAACTTTTTTTTACGAGTCGGGCTTACCATCCAGTTTTGAGCATGATGTAACAATACATTGTAATTTGTATGCACATTGTTTCAAGCAGCTTTACATAACATCAACCCTCAAAGCCCAAAATGAACTGGTGACTGGCAAGAAAAAAAAAAAAAAAAAAACTCCATGGCTTCATCTAAAAGCAATTTGTCTGCATCTGCTTCTCTGCTATATAGAAGGTGAAAAAAGAGTGACAGAAGAAGTATCTCTGAATTCACAGTACTCATAAAAGAGTAGGCAAAAAGTACCCGGATGACCTACTAATTCTGCAGAGACTATCAAGTGCGCATATGATGGACACTTCTATCCCATGAGTAGGGAATGTATGAGATGTTGATGTTTAAAAGAAAAAAACTGCAGTTTTAAGTGCTTAAAAAGCATATAAAATACTGGCACAGTGGATAAGACACATGCCTTTGGTATGAGAGACCCGGGTTCGAATCCACTGTGAGACACCAATGTGTCCCTGATCAAGACACTTAACCCATAGTTGCTCCAGAGGTGTGCGACCTCTGACATATATAGCAATTGTAAGCAGTGTTGTGCCAGTTCATCCTTAAAAAGAACTAGCTCGAAGTTCAGTTCACACAGATGATAATGAACTAGTTCCATGTTCAGTTTTTTTTTTTTTTAAAGGAACTAGAGGGCCATGTGACTTACATCTGAGTGCAAAAAATGAGGTCGTCTCAGCTTTCGGAGCTGAGATATTGAGATATTTATAATGGCATAAATGCTACGTGGGATCTCAATATCTCAGCTCTGGAAGGGTCTAAAAACCTCCATTTTTGCACTCAGAGCTCTAACCCTATGGCCCTCTATCAGAATCCAGAGTTTCAAGAGAAATTGGAGAAACTTTTTTTTTTGCACAAAAAAAAAAAAAAAAAAAAAAAAAAACGACAGTGGTACCCCTTATGTTTTTTTTTGTGCAAACAAAAAGTTCTCTCAAATCTTCCCGATACTCTGGGACTCATAGAGGGCCATGTGACTACACTGAGTGCAAATGAGGCTCTAACTTTCCAGAGCTGAGATATTGAGATATTTAAAATGGCATAAATGCTACGTGTGATCTCAGTATCTCAGCTCTGGAAGGGTCTAGAGCCTCCATTTTTGCACTCAGGTCTAAGTCCTATGGCCCTCTATCAGAATCCAGAGTTTCAAGAAAAGTGGAGAAACTTTTTTTTTTTTGCACAAAAAAAAGACAGTGTTACCCCTTTTGTTTTTTTTGCACAAAAACAGAAGCAGACTGGAGGGCTTACATTTTTTTTCCATTTTCAAGAAAAAAGAAACAAGCTTCCATGGTAAAGTGGTGTGCAGAACATGAAATCATAGTAGGAGTCGGATCCAGATCCCACTCCTCCCACTCTCACATGGGAGGAGTCGGATCCAGATCCCACTCCTCCCACTCCTCCTCATGGGAGGAGCTCCGGATCCAGATCCAACTCCTCCCACTCCTCCACACTGGCCCCCTGGGGGGACGGTAAGAAAAAATCGAAAAGTAAATTGCGCATAACTCCTAGACCGTTTGAGCTAGAATCACGATTTTCGCATCACTGCTGATCCCTGGCTTGAGCCTGTAGCAAGATGCATATCTCCAATTTCCATTTCGGGGGGACCATGGCGCCCGCCTGAGGCCAGCGCCACCGTGAAAAGGGGAGCAAGTGGCGGGCGCAGGGGACCATGGCGCCCGCCCGCCGAGCCACACTGAAAAGGGAAGCAAGGGCGGGCGCCATGGGGACCACGCGTCCGCCGGCCAGGCCACACTGAAAGGGGAAGCAAGGGCGGGCGCCCATGGGACCACGGCTGCCCCGCCGCCGAGCGCCACCCTGAAAAAGGGGAAGCAAGGGCGGGCGCCATGGGACTCACTGGCGCCGCTGCCGAGGCCACACTGAAAGGGGAGCAAGGGGCGGAGCGCACGGGGACCACTGGCGCCCGCCTCGAGGCCAGCACCCAAAGGGGAGCAAGGGCGGGCGCCATGGGGACCATGGCGCCCCGCCCGAGGCCACACTGAAAGGGGAGCAAGGGCGGGCGCCATGGGGACCATGGCGCCCGCCCGAGGCCACACTGAAAGGGGAGCAAGGGCGGGCGCCATGGGACCACTGCGCCCGCCCGAGGCCACACTGAAAGGGGAGCAAGGGCGGGCGCCATGGGGACCACGCGCCCGCCCCGAGGCCACACTGAAAAGGGGAGCAAGGGCGGGCGCCATGGGGACCACTGGCGCCCGCCCGCCGAGGCCACACTGAAAGGGGAGCAAGGGCGGGCGCCATGGGGACCACTGGCGCCCGCCCGAGGCCACACTGAAAAGGGGAGCAAGGGCGGGCGCCATGGGGACCATGGCGCCCGCCCGAGGCCACACTGAAAGGGGAGCAAGGGCGGGCGCCATGGGGACCATGGCGCCCGCGCCGAGGCCACACTGAAAGGGGAGCAAGGGCGGGCGCCATGGGGACCATGGCGCCCCGCCGAGGCCACACTGAAAGGGGAGCAAGGGCGGGCGCCATGGGGACCATGGCGCCCCGCCCGAGGCCACACTGAAAGGGGAGCAAGGGCGGGCGCCACGGGGCAACCATGGCGCCCGCCCGAGGCCACACTGAAAGGGGAGCAAGGGCGGGCGCCATGGGGACCATGGCGCCCGTCTCGAGGCCACACCTGAAAGGGGAGCAAGGGCGGGCGCCATGGGTCCTCAAACTGGCCGGATGGATGGGATCATGGCACTGATGGATGGATGGATGGATGGATGGATGGATGGATGGATGGATGGATGGATGGATGGATGGATGGATGGATGGATGGATGGATGGATGGATGGATGGATGGATGGATGGATGGATGGATGGACTGGATGGATGGATGGATGGATGGATGGATGGATGGATGGATGGATGGATGGATGGATGGATGGATAGGATGGATGGATGGATGGATGGATGGATGGATGGATGGATGGATGGATGGATGGATGGATGGATGGATGGATGGATGGATGGATGGATGGATGGATGGATGGATGGATGGATGGATGGATGGATGGATGGATGGATGGATGGATGGATGGATGGATGGATGGATGGATGGATGGATGGATGGATGGATGGATGGATGGATGGATGGATGGATGGATGGATGGATGGATGGATGGATGGATGGATGGATGGATGGATGGATGGATGGATGGATGGATGGATGGATGGATGGATGGATGGATGGATGGATGGATGGATGGATGGATGGATGGATGGATGGATGGATGGATGGATGGATGGATGGATGGATGGATGGATGGATGGATGGATGGATGGATGGATGGATGGATGGATGGATGGATGGATGGATGGATGGATGGATGGATGGATGGATGGATGGATGGATGGATGGATGGATGGATGGATGGATGGATGGATGGATGGATGGATGGATGGATGGATGGATGGATGGATGGATGGATGGATGGATGGATGGATGGATGGATGGATGGATGGATGGATGGATGGATGGATGGATGGATGGATGGATGGATGGATGGATGGATGGATGGATGGATGTTTTTATTTAATTTTTAAAAAAAAATATTTTTTTACCTCCGGCCTCCAGTCCTCCGGCCTCCAGTCCTCCGGCCTCCAGTCCTCCGGCCTCCAGTCCTCCGAAACAAAATATCTTATTTCCGTCCGTCACATTAAAAGAAGACCTAAAAAGAAGACCTAAAAAGAAGACTAAAGTCATAATGTGTTGGTTTTTAAAGAATGAATCTAAAGCACTGAGGCTACACAGAGATCCTGCTTGAGCAGGAACCATCAGAACATTTCCCTCCGCAGGAACAGCTGGAGAAAACTGCAGAGATGCCTGGAACAAGGACCAACACGCTGTAGGACACACACACACACACACCAGCATTCCCAAATTGAAAAATAGCCACATCATACAGTACATGGTTCTGGAAACACATATCAGTGTCAAACGGCACATTAGCAGCAACTAAATTCTTACCGGGAAGAACGCTGTAGACCAGAATCTGCACTGCTGGAGCCATATTGACGCTGACAGACAACTGGAACGGACAAACTGGTAAACATCAGAACAAAATAAAGTACTGAACAACCACAAGACAAGAAAATAAAGCATCATTCACTTGCCACAGGACTCAAATTTGGGATCCATGGAGACAACTCTGAAATTAACTGCAAAGACACCAACAAACTCACATATATTGCATAATGCATTTGAAGATGATAGCTTCAACCAAGGGTCATTCACAGCTCACCTGTTTGTCCTGGGATTGTAAATAAGTTTGTCTGTTTGGATGAAGGTCAAAGGTAACGGCTGAACATGATTTTGCTCTCTTCAGTCGCTCTGAAGACCTTCCCTTGAACAAAGAGGAAGAT
>JAQIUQ010000736.1:0-172654 GCA_030378365.1 Hybognathus amarus | reverse complement strand
CTTTCATATTGCTTAGTTCAGTTTCCTATTACTAACTAGCAGATGGAGCCATTTTTGTAGGCAATATGCTTCCTGGATTTTAAAAGCGAATCTGTACTGCTTATCTGCAACTTTGCAGATACTGCTCATGCACCAACAGCAACATTACACACCATTTAAAATAAAAAAGTGAAGTCGCAATCAGACCCCCCAACCCCCTTTAACATTTATTTGCCCCTGAACATCACACTAGGTCACACCATGAGGCTTTAAAGGTTTTACTTTCAGCTCACAGATCTTAAGTGCTGTATTTATGCATTTTATATGTTCAACATTAGGAGCCTATATGCAGAAAATATGATTTTCATTTTTCTTCTTTGGGTTTTATTTCTTGTAATGTTAGCTTATGTAATGTTATCTGAAAGCCTTTTATGGACACAACATTCTGTCACGAATCTCTGAATTTGTAATCTAAGACTATCATTATTGGTAATGAGAACAGAATATGCCCATAGACCTTGATGCCTCAGTCTTGCCAACTCTGCCAAAGCAGTGTTGGTTTACAAAGCCCCTCTGAAGGCTTTCTAATCCTTCTGAGAACATCCAAATCATTTAGTGTGATGGTTGGAAATGGAGATAGGCAGCTGTTGTTAGGGCTTTCTTGTGGGCTTAGTTCTTTATAGAGACAGCTGAACGACCCTCCAGTTCATTACCTCCTGCTGTTCATCGGTTACTTTTGTAGACTCCCGAGAACTGCATCACTGGGATTTGCTTAGAGTGGCAGTTTTTTTAGCGTAAATGTTTCATGATGTGTGTAGATTTGATTGTTGATTTCCACTCCATTTAACTCTATTTACAAACCTCAGCAGTCAGCTCTACCCAAGTTACTCTTTTGGAAAAAGTGACTTGTTTTGACTTTATTTTTAGTCATTCAGGGTCAGAAATGTTCCCACTAAATTATGCACTAATGTTGTCCCTGCAATAATGGAAAAAACATTCTGCACAGAAGACTGTTTCACAAATATCACAATGGGAAAAAAAGCTTTCTGAAAAGGCTCTACTGTCAGAATATTTTGTTCAATGATTTAATAATAATAATTATATTGACCCTGAAGCACCTTTTTGTAATAATCCGATTTGGAGAGGAGGTGGGCCTTGGGGTAAAAAGGTTGAGAACCACTGCTTGAAATTAAGTACAGAATCTAATTATTTGTCATTGTCTTTCAGAAATTGCCCAGTTAACCAGCTACAACAGTGGCATTGCACAAACCCTGAGACTGTATCAAAGTCTGTCAGTGTAAGACTTTTCATCTTAAAGCACATTACCCAAGACAGCAAACTAGTGAATACTGTAATGATTAATGTTATTAAGAATATAAAACCGATAACCAACTATGATATACTGTAAGAGAAAAATATGTTTAATTTTTCGTTACACTTCAAGGTGTCCTTTTATGTTGTAACGAATTATAAATTTTAAGTACTAAGTAATATTAATTAACTACATGTACTTACATGTAAGGTTAGGGTTAGGATTTAGGTTTAGTTTTTTGTTTGGTTTGCTTGTTATTATATATGTAATTCATAGTTATTACTACAGTAACTACATCTAATGTGTAACAAGGACACTAAAATAAAGTGTTACCTAATTTTCTAGAATAAAATCAAATGTAAGGAAGATATATACAACGTATTTTTTACAGTTTGAGAATTCTGATTCATTTGCTATCAAAAGTCTACATAACACATATATATCTAGTCCCACAGTTTGAGTGCAGCGCTAGGCGAGCGCAAACCCTGTGAGCTCGACTTTGAGATGATCTAAACTGATCAGTAATGGGGCTTATGGGTAAGTGACAGCAAATTATAAGGTGAATGTTTAGCATTGTATACTACATTTTGTTTCACATTCTATTTTAAACAAATGGTTTGCAGTACATACAGCACATACCCCTTCTCCACCAAAATAGAATGGGTTCGGAACTGGTGCTGGTTCAAAGTTGGTTCAACTTGCGAAATGTTGCAAAACTCAGAATGAAATGTGACTTCCTGCTTATTGTGACGCAAAATGACGATTTTTACATCACAATAAGCTGGAAGTAAAACATTAAATCTTTACTTTTTACTATCTCAGGGGAAAATAAGTGAATAAACCATGACCATTCAAAAATATGACTGGGTTTCTAAAGATACAAAGCTTAATGCAAATGGGTGAAGTGTGCACCTTTAAGTCGCAACAGGGTGAAGGCGCTTCATTTGCATTCGCTTTGTGGTCCTATATATCTGCTGCAACTAAACTCTGCTGAATATCGACATGGGGTAGAGTTTCTGCTAGTTCTCATGGAGAAGACATTAGAAACTACAAACTTGCTTCTACATCAGGTGTAACAAGAGTCATTATTAGTTTTTCTAATCGTGCTCTGATGTGGGTGGACATCTGTAGACATTTGATCATTTGCAGAAGCCGGAGCTCGAATAAAACAACAAGCATGACATGCGACGGTGAGGCCTTGAGTTAGGCAAAATTATATACGACACAGCGAGTCTCATGGACAAATTACTCGCTTCGAACCCTGTAGCGCGAGCCGCGGAGGAAAGGCTACTTGGTGTTGCTTTAAATTAGTTTTCTCTGTTGTTACTATGTGTTAAATTATCATACACATGCCTGTTAATTTAATCCAAGAATGTTGTTTTTTCCATCACAGTGCAGTGTATTTAGTGAGACACAAAGAGACAAAACAAGCGCTTTGCCATGAAGAAGATCAACAAGCAGAACCTGATGCTCAGGAACCAGAATCCAGCAGGCCTTTGTGGAGAGAGACATCCTGACCTTTGCTGAAAACCCTTTTGTGGTCAGCATGTACTGCTCCTTTGAGACACGCAGACATCTATGCATGGTTATGGAGTATGTTGAAGGTAAGCTGTAACACATGCACATCATTTGCAGTGCTGGAGATTGTTACTTTTGCAAATAGTTTAATTGTCCTGTTACTACTAATAAAAGTTAAAAAGTACATTATTGTTTTATGATCATAGCATGTTAACCGGGATGAAGGGTGACTAGGCACCAATAAATAAAATGACCTGGTAATAGTAATGGAACTATATTTAACGTTTGGAAACACCTGCTACGTCTTAGACCAGCCTGACATTTCTATAATCTCATTTATTAAAGTATTTACACACAATGATGTACATAAATTTAATAGAAAACTTTAACTTTTCTTTTTCTTTTTCTCTTTCTTCAAAAAGTAACTTATATTGAATGCAGTAGGTCGCATTCCTTTTTATAAAAGCATTATCAAATAAAAATAAATAAAATTGGGAAAGTAACAAAGTGCTTTCCCATGAAACCAGCAAATAAATTTGACTTTCAGAATACGCAAACAAATGTAGATATATTTATGCAACATGTGCTCTATGTAAAATACCATTAGCACTTACATTGATATAAAATGTACACAGTTTGAAGGAGCCAAGCCAGAGTTCTTTGCAGCATTCATTTGTACATTTCCTATCTCAACAGGAGGGGATTGCGCGACATTGCTTAAGAATATGGGTCCTCTCCCTGTGGACATGGCCAGAATGTACTTTGCTGAGACTGTGTTAGCCCTGGAATATCTCCACAACTATGGAATCGTCCATCGAAGATCTCAAACCAGTACAAGTGAGCTGCTCAAAAATTGCATGCACTAATCCCTGTTAATTTTTTTTTTTATTATTATTATTATTTTTTTTTTTTATGAAACCAGAATCTGGTAGCTGATTCAAAGTACTTTTGAATTGGTCATATACTGTTAGCTGGTACAAGCAGCCAGTGGACCTGGTTTCAACCTGGAGAACCATCTTTAAGCTAGTTAGAGCATGTAGACCACATTGGACTGGCAACAAATCAGCTATCAAGTTCTTGGCATCCTTAGCTGATATGATGGGGGTTTTTTTCAGCAGGGTTTTGCTCTCATACTGCTAATACATGACTAATTATTTGTTGAATTGTCTCGCATTTTATTTACATTATGACAGTTTGTTGGTCACTTCAATGGGACACATCAAGCTAACAGACTTTGGCCTATCGAAAGTTGGTCTGATGAACATGACCACTAACCTCTATGAGGGTCACATCGAGAAGGATGCTAGAGAAGTTCTCTGATAAACAGGTACAGATCCAATTCTCTATGGAATTCCTGAGAACTTTAGCATTGTCATTTGCATAATCTCTATGATTGATATCTGCTCTAAAGATTTGGGACCAGTTGCATTTTGACCAGTAGCCACTGTGTCTTTAGTCTGACTGACTAGTAGTTAACCAAGGTGTTCAATTCAAATCAATTCAATTCAAATATGAAACGTGAGACATTCTTGGATAAATTATTAAAAAACTAATTTGGCTTAAACTTAGATTAGTCTAAACAGTTTATGCAAGTTTTCTCTGGGTTGTAAGCATTCGCAAACATTTCTCTCTATAGGTGTGTGGGACTCCTGAATACATTGCTCCTGAAGTGATCCTAAGGCAAGGCTATGGGAAGCCTGTGGATTGGTGGGCAATGGGCATCATCCTTTATGAGTTTCTGGTGGGCTGTGTACCATTCTTTGGAGACACTCCAGAAGAGCTGTTTGGCCAGGTCATCAGCGGTCAGTCACATTCTGAATTCCTGTTATGCAATACATTCTAGCTTCATGCAGCAAGAGCTTTCAGCAGGTCGTGTTGCGTAGTCTCAATTTAGCTTCTTATTAATGCTAAATCAGTATCTCAGCAAAAGACCCCGCAGATATGATAGTCTCTTGTTCTTGTCCTCCACCTGTCATTCTGTAAACCTGGATCTCTCTGGATTTGTTCTCATGGAACAGGAATCAGTACCATTAGTGTTAGTTTTTTGTTATGACATTGTTTAAGATGGGGTTACCGTGGGTGTGAGACTTAATTAATGAGCACAGCTAGCTGCTGTTGCTCTGGGCTTGGATGCATATTAATGCTTCTTAATGTGATTCAAAAGTGAGGCACATGCTGCTGTAGAGACAGTTGGAAAATAAATAAAAGTACAGCTCTTCATTTATATGACCTCCCTGGCCTTTGAGCTCAGTTTTATTTTCTTTTTTTTCTTTTTTAACTTGGTTGATTTACAATTGTGTCAAGGGCCTGGTCTTTGATTAGTGTAAAATGCCAGATAACTAATGAATACTTGAAATTCATGCACTTTACTAGAGAATTGATGCATGATAAAGTGGATATTAGGATGTTTTATGTATGCCTGTTTATATGTAGAAGGCGTTTTTATGCATTTTAATAATCGCGTTTCATTCAGATGTAAATATTTTGTCTGTATTCATTAGTCTGGCGCTGTGCATGAAGCTGAAAGGTTTTGTCTTACAGTGGAGGTGTTACAGCTTTCATGTCTGAATGAAAAGTAATGATTTTTTTGTTTTGTTTTGTTCCATTTAGTCAATGAGGATGAAACTGTTTGCTTCTTGTCTTAGATGAAATAAACTGCCGCAAGGGAGAGGAAGCTCCACCAGCTGATTCTCAAGAGCTGATCACCCTACTGCTCAGACAGAACCCTCTGGAGCGCCTCGGCACTGGTAAGGGTATGAAATGCTTGCAACAATGCTTGCCAAGCACCAAAAGTGAGTAAAAATTGCGTTTGGCAAGTAAATATGTCTAATTGGACATTAAGGTATTTTCAGATATGTTTGTGTTGCATACCCTGTAGTTAAATGCCTCTGTAAAAACATTTAAAATAAATTAATATTCCAAAACAAATTTGCATATTTTAATTTACATATAATTATTTCTTGTTTTGTCCCTTAGATATATATGCCATTTGGCCACTAACACTCAATTCGGGTCATGGGGTCTATACGACCCCAATTAACTTTTACTAAATAAAAAAAGGTTCCCTTCATCTAAGTGGAATAAGATTTTCATACATTATCTATCTATACACACACAAAAACTGGGCTTGATTCAGTTGTTCTGAAGGTATGTAAAAAAAATGTTTACACTTCTGGTCTTCGGGGTGAATGGGAAATGTGAAAAACTCATTGAAATGAATGGGAAATGTGAAAAAAATAAATATATTTTCTTCATGTGTCAAAAAACAAAAATAATAATAATAATAATAATGAAAAAAAAAGTCTGGCATAAATCAGAAAATGTTTACACAGAAATGAAGGCCTAGTACTGAAACATAAATGCAATATATCATAAAAAATATATATATTTCGTATGCAAGCTAATGGTGTAGTTGAGGAATTGTGTGGTATATGGATACAAAAGTACTTTATATCTCCAAAAACACCAGCGTTAATGAATAGATGAGAAGTAAAAAAAAAATTAAAAAAAGATATATTATTTGTATGATTGAAAATGTATATTTTTTTGTACAATTAATCGATTGTTAGGGTTGAATAGAGCTCGAAACCCAAGAAGTGGTAAACGGAAACAAAGACATTTGAAGTTAACCTGTTAACCTTCAGCTCCACAAGGGGGCTCACAGCTGAAAATGACATACCTGGATAAAATAAATACAACTCCTGAGAACAATGTACCACAGTCACAATTAAGGTATCTTTGGAAAGAAGACAGTTGGGACTCTTACTACAGTAACAATACAGAGTTGATAATGCTTCTAACAGAAAAAAGTTATAAAGTTAAAGTGCCTCAGAAAAAATATGCACTACAAATAATGTTTTATTATTTCATGTACAAATATATAAAGAATAGACCTGAGAGTAGTCAGATACCTAAAGGATTGAAAGGCCACAGTCTCATGCAGTTTATATTTTTAAATTTAGGAAGATATAATGAACAATGGGGTTCCTGCAAACTTTTTCCCAAGACTATGTCCAGTTCCCTTTCTTCCTCCCCTGCCTGAGGCACATCCCAGAATGACATGCCCAAACTAAAATATTTGCAGTTGCTGAACTATTTGCACTACATGCACAATTTAACATATTGAAAAAGAAGACACTTTATAGTGTCTTACCAAATGTAAAGTCTGAAAAACTTACAAACAAAAAGTTATGAGATGTAAAGTGTCTTGAAGATAATTTATACTGTGTGTAATATTTTACAATTTCATGTAAAATAAATATGAAAACAAACCTGTGGGGGGAGGGCTTCAGAGCCAGGCGGTGGCGTGAAGGTTAAGGGTTAAAACAGATGCTGCCTCACTTACAGTTCACTCACAGGCATAATCCATAGTCTCTTTGAAATTGCTTATATGCACCCACCCGTATAGAGACAGCTGTAAATCCAGCAGTTTTAATTGACCTTCAAGTACATTTCTTTTAACTTTTTTTTTCATATTATGTGCTTTTTTTCATTAAAAATGCTAAAAGCACACGCCGCAATACGCTTTACCAGTGAGAGTTTAGACAATTTTGTGCACATTAAGATTTCTGGTGACACAAAAAAGATTCCAGTGGCATGTTTCTGGCATCACTGGAAGTGAAACTGTAGCTGTGAAATGCAACAAAATTACATCTAATATTTAAATATATTTTTTTAAATGTAATACCCAAAGTACACATACTGTGGTAATAGAATGTATTAGCTGTTGCTTCTATCGTTCATGTTACGTTTTTCTTAAATGTGATTGGATGTATATCTTTAAGCAGGTGGGGCGTATGAGGTCAAGCACCACCAGTTCTTTCACAGTCTGGACTGGAACAGCCTGCTGAGGCAGAAGGCAGAGTTCATCCCCCAGCTGGAGTCTGAGGATGACACTAGCTACTTTGACAGTGAGTGACAGAAGGAGTGTAGTCATTGTCCTTCAGTGGTCCATGCAGGCAGAGCAGGGTGTCTTATTTTGTATGTCTTAAGAGAGGATCAGATGTTCCCAAACTGATGATTCTCAAATATTAGTAAAGCACAGTTGGTTGATGATATGATTCTTGGTCATTTGTTTGGAGAAATTTCAATAATTTGCTCTCTGCTTAGTGCTTTGGACACTTCATTATAAAATTGTTTGCATGTTATGCAATAAATACAGATTTTTATTTTTTTTCTACTCCTTCAGAAGTTGTTCTGTGTATTGTATTATTCATGACAGAGCTAGATGACAGAATGTTCATTTTTCAGTGAACTTCATTTTAAAATGTAGAATAATGTCTTAAAATAACCAAAATGAGAGCATCCTAAACATCACAGCCGCAATCTGACATGTAATTGTTTTCAATCCCAGCACGATCTGAATAGGTACCATCACTTAGAAACTGAGGAGGAGGACGATACCAATGACGAAGATCTTAATGTGGAACTGCGCAGTTTTCCTCATCTTCGCACTGATTCTTCCAAAGTGAGTTCTCTCTCTCTCTCTCTCTCTCTCTCTCTCTCTCTCTCTCTCTCTCTCTCTCTCTCTCTCTCTCTCTTTCCTCACATACACTTGTTTAATTCATGCAGTGCAGAAGAATTCAGCTGAAGAAGAGTCCTGTTCGGTGGATGCATAATGTGTTTGCAATTTTGCAAGTTTTAATAAAGACGTCTAACAATGTGGCAAACACTGTCTCTGGGATAAAGCTCAGCTCTATAGATTTACATATATTTGCATTTGATATAGGGATATATTTTTGTAGGTCAGGGAACAATATCACACACAACAAATACTCACACAAAAAGCACATTCTTGTTCTCGGCATGCAGGGCTTTGGTGCATTGCAGTATGAGTTGCTTCCAGAATCTGTCATGCTTGCAATTAATATATCTGGTGAAGGCTGTGTTTTATAGAATTAGACCAGTGGTTAATATGTGAATATATTAATAATTGAGGTTTGCCTTAGGCCCCCTGTTAGTGAGAACAGATTTTAAATAGTGAGATGGTTTTGAAATGTAAAATGTTGTTTAAAATTTCAAGATACTTTGTCATGTATTTTAGGCTTCTGAAAATTAGGGGTGATTAGTGATTGCTATTTTATGAATTGACTGTTTTGTACTAAATTTGTACAATGTGATTTGTGTATAAAAAAGTAAGCATGAAGCATAATCCTCAGTGGGGTGTGAGAAGATCGATCAAAACTAGATTGGTGGCAAATTCATACGAGTTTGTTCAATGTGGCATATGAAAGTAATCCATCTACCTACAGTGTTCAGTAAACGTAACACTGTTGCTAGATGGTAATGTTTTTTCTAAAAAAAGTCTAACACGCTACTACTGAAAATTTGATAACGAAAGTAATTCCTTTTTCAATTCGGCAAAACGTTACTTTTCCAAGGGAGAGATTTGACAGCGATCTAGATCATTTGACAGATATTGACAGCGATCGCCATCTCGTAGTGAATGCCTACAGAGAGAAATGCACATAATGGATTACATAATCAGAGAGTAGCCTATTTCTTTCGTTTTGAATTGTTTAGTTTAAAGACATTTCTGTCATGATTATATTGGGTAACACTTTACTTGAAGGGGTGTGCATAAGACTTACATGACACCTTCATAATCATGACATGACATGTTATGAATATGAAGGAAGTCATGTTTATGTCAGGTTGTGTTGTCTTAGTAATGTCAAGTTGTCATGACAAAGACACTAACAGGTTATGATGTATTGGTTTAGGTCATAACAAAGACATCTTAAAGAATGTCATATTTGCATTAAAAATGTCATAACTGAGCGAATGACACTTAATGACAGTTGTCGCAAACATGCATAAAACTTCCTTCATATTCAAGGCATACTGTATGTCATGTCATGGTTATGAAGGTGTCATGTCAGTCTTATGCACACTTATTCACTTTAAAGAAAGGCTGTCTTCAAAACAAAACTTAATGAAGTGTTCAAAATCATGTCTGACCCACTCAATGTCTCCCGATATATTGCGCATCCATCTTACTCATGCTGTTCACTTTTCATAATCAACATAGATGGGATAAAAATCATAACATTATAATATTTTAACAAATATGAAACTAAATGCGCTTATTTAATGGCTACAACACTAGTAGGCCTATAGACTCTCATTTGTACAAATTGCTGCACATTCATTTAATTCTGAATTTTGCACACATAAGTTGAAAGGCATTTGTTTACGTGCATAGTAAAACATATCTGCAACATTTATCATAGTTCACGGATAATTGTGCATGCATTTATTAATCATTATGAGACTAAAATCATAATAAAGCAGGCTATACTATGTACAAAAAAATCAGATGATCCCAGAATATGAATGCAACGTGTTTAATTACACGTTAAGCATTTTCCGCCCATAGAAAACCATTAAAAGAATGCTTAATTTGGCTTAATGCAGATTAGAATGTCCCCTTATGTCAGAAATAACAAGATACGTCTATTTTTTCTTTTTTTTTTTTTTTTTTTCTGTCTTCACCATGCGGTTCAGGACTTCCATAGAATACAGCCTGAATATAATTGCTTCCAGAAATTATTTTTGGGGTGCTAACGGGGTGCTCTGTAGTCTTTTCTTTGGGGCATTCTTTCTAGCCCCTCTCCTAGCATCACCCATGCATATGCCAATCCATTAACAGTCATTTGTTATTAAATATTTAAAATTTTGATAAATGCATTATGCATTTATGGACATTATATGTGGATTAGTGCATAGTAGAACTTTATGTAGGCCTACACATTTACGAACAGATATTGGGTTCTGCCCAAAGTCAAGCAACATAAAAGTAAAGAGTAACATTAAAAGTTACTTTCCATATAGCATAACTAAGTAAAGTAGACTTTTAAGAAGTAACGAGTAATAGGTTAGACTACTTTTTAAAAGTAACTTCCCCAACACTTTCTAGCAAATGACCCAGAACACCCTAGGAACAACCTAGCAGTAACCTAGAAACCAACAGGAACATTTCATGTTACATTTTTACATTTATGTGCTTCAGGATTCAGTATAATTGTCTCATACCTATGTTTACTCTGATCTAATGGAGTCTATTGGTGCTTACATATGCTGTTTGTTTGTGTTGTGTGTGTGGTAGGTGTACAGTAGTCTGGATCTGTCTCGAGGACAGCTGGAGGAGAAAGGAGAGACAGACAGAGAAGACAACAGACAGTCCTCTCACTGTTGACTCACTGAGCTGGACTCCAGACTTCACTGAGATGTATGTTACCCACAAACCCTTTCCATTAAAAAGGCTCTAGATCCCAACACAATGTGAAAAATCTTAAATTAAGACCTCTTAGAATATATGCACCTCTTTACTCACATGCCACTTGCCACAATTTTTTAAATATTTATTAGTCAATTATATTTTATTTTGAGATTAACATTTAATATGCAAAATAAATAAATAAATAAATAAACAGCTACCTACAATGTTCTTGAAATCACCATAAGTTTGTAGAATGTGATTTTTCCAGGTGGATTATATAGGTTTTTCTTTTTCTCTTCTCCAGCCCCTCTCTCTCTCATTCTTCTGACACTGAGAGCACCAGCTTAAGCAGATGCTCTGGTCTTCTCCCTAAATTTGCCATCTCAGCTGAAGTGGAGGATGGTGAGGGCTCCCTGTCTCTGGAAGACCGCAGTAAAGTGACCTTCAGTATTGGGGAGTTGCCTCAGGATGAGCCTGATCCCACCACACCCTGTAGCACCATCAGTAACTCCACCCTCTCAGGTACAGGGGGGGGGGGGAGATTTATGGGAGATTGGGCTGTATACTGTATGCATTAAAATTGCTCCACAAAAAATGTTGTTGCACTTTATTTCTATTGTCTACTTTAGACATTCTACTAACTATAAGTAACTTGTCAATTAACACTCATAAGAGTATAGAAGACTATAGTGTGTTTTGTCTGGATTTTATGTGGATTTTTTTATTGTTGTTTTTGCTATACCTCAATTGACCCCCATTTGACCTGAAACAATGTGATTTGTTTGATCAAATTGATAGCTTCAAAAATGTCTACTGGGTATTGATTAGGTCAAATAATAAGTAAATTGCATTATAATTACTACACTTAGGTACAGTACATACAACAATGATGCACTAAAAACCGCACTTTTCATGTATAGACCACAACTTTTTTAAAAACGATCCCCATTCACATGGATCCATGAAAACAATTCAATACGCTGTATTATTCTGCCTGCCCAGTAGTCAATTTAAGCACTAGCGCCTATAAACTGACAGCGCAGTCTCATCCCAATTCGTCATATAACTGACGTTTTGGGACGTCTTTTGACCATTCGTCAATATACGACTTTTTCAGGGCCCCCTTAAACGTCGGTAGATGACGTTATGGGATCCTAACTCTACCCCAGACCTAACCCTAAACCCAACTCGTCACCTAACTGACGTTAAAGGTAAAGCGTCAGTTGTATGACGACCCGGAACGTACATCTTCCGACGTTTAAGGGGGCCTAAAGTCGTATATTGACGAATGGTCAAAAGACGTCCCAAAACGAATTGGGATGAGACTGTGTTAAAACTGAATACGTAATACGTATTTTTTGTAGTTTATATGCAGACAATAACTGTACTGTTTCGAAAGTTTGCATCTTCAGGAAATACACCATTGTTGTATAAATTAATGTTGAGATCAGTTTAACAAATTGTGCAAAATTAGTGGGACTGCTCTGGAAATAGTGTCTGGTCTGGTTTGGTCTGTTTAGTATATTTTTCTCCTTAACTTTTTTTTTTTTTTTTTTTTTTTTTTTTTTTTTTTTTTTTTTTTGAGTAGGCAGTTTCTCTGAGCACCTGGATCAGATGCCGTCACAGGAAGGTGGAGGGGAGAGTCTGGATAGCTCCTGTAAGCCCTCCTCAGACACAGGCTCCTTCCTGACTGCTTCCAAACCTGAGACAGTGGACAAACAGTTTGCAGTCAGCAAAGTGCCAAAATCAGTATCTACCAGTGCCCTGTCACTCATGATCCCTGGAGGTGAGTGAGTGTACTGTATGTGCATGCTGGAAGAACATGTGGTGTGTTGATGTGCACAGTGCCAGTTTATTTATTGGTTTATTAATGTATGATTTGTCCTCTCTTGTTCCCCCAGATGTTTTTGGTGTGTCGCCATTAGCAAGCCCCATTTCTCCATACTCACTGTCATCAGACCCATCCTCAAGAGACTCGTCCCCAGCCGAGATTCTCCTCTAGCAGTGTCAGCAGTCGTCAGCCAATCATCATCCACAGCTCAGGGAAGAAGTTTGGCTTTACACTGCAGCGATTCGGGGTCTATGCCTGTGACAGTGATGTTTATACGGTTTATCACATGGTCTGGGTAAGTGTTGGCGGCATCTCATAAAGCCAAACAGCTGACAACATGTATTCTTACTTGAGGTTGTGGCTTGTTAGGGCAAAAATAAATTAACTTGGAAAAGATTTTTCATTTCTACATTTTGCTGCATTACACAAAAAGACTTTTTTTCTTTTGGGGGGGAATAGAATTTAGAAGATGGTGGTCCTGCTCACATGGCTGGTCTTAAGGCTGGAGACCTGATCACTCATGTGAATGGAGAAACAGTTCACGGGCTGCTTCACACTGAGGTGGTGGAACTACTGTTGAAGGTGCAAAAAACAAATTGATGTCACAACCAAAACATGAACATTGTTATTTTCACTGCTTATTTTTTATTTTATTTTTCACTTTGTGTTACAGTATTTCTGTAAGTGACACTTACATTTTGTTTTGTAGAGTGGAAGTAAAGTAGCTATATCCACGACCCCTTTTGAAAACACTTCAATCAAAACTGGTCCAGCTGGAAGAAATAGTTACAGAAGCAAAATGGTGAGAAGAACCAAGAAACCCAAAGAAAGAGAAAACCCAAGAAAGGTAGGAAAACAGGAATATCAATATTCTCATCATTCTCGTCTGTTTACATAATCATATAAATTTAGGCCTTGTTTACACTGCAGGTCTTGATGCCCAAATCTGATTTGTTGCATATATCCGATTTTTTTAACTGTCTGTTTACACGTTCTTTAATTTGTGACCCATATCCGATCCATGTGTTTACACTTATAGGCTAGTATCTGAAACATATCGCACATGCTTAAAGGGTTAAATTATCTTGCACAGATGGACGAACATGAAATATGCTTCATGCTCTGCAATATGAAGTTGCAAAACACCACTTTTGAATAAGAAACAATGTCTATCAAACTCGTTAAAACTCGCATACACACCTGAACTTGACTGCACTTCACATGTTTGATACTGCTTTCATTCGTACTGCAACGGACCAATCTACAGGACATTAAGCCTTATAATAAGGGGGTTCTTAGGCTTTTCACTGTTATACAATAAAGAGCCTGCACAGAGACAGCAAATAGAAATGAACACAACAAACTGCACCTGTACTTGCACAACACTGACAGTGGAGTTGCGCTCAGGAGTAGATCAGCTGTGGACGATTTTCTTTTCTCTTTTTTTGAGAAGCTGTGGATTAATTCTTCTACGCACACAAATTATGATGTCACACTGCGCGTATGCTTTAAAAATATAATTGAGCATGTTAGTAGTCCTAGCAGTCCTAGTTTTAAATAGCCCACTTAAAGTGTTTATTATAAATAAATTACTAAATGTTTAAAATAAATGTAAATGAACCATTTTCGGCACATTTACAATCCTGTGAAAACACCTCCTGTGCCCCTGACCCAGGCATGTACTGGCCATCGGGACTACTGGGAGATTCCCGGTGGGCCGCGGGTCTGGTTGGGCCGGCGGCCGGCAGCGCGTATGTATTTTATTTTTAAATCATTATTAATTGTATATATATATATTCATTCGTAAGTATATTGTTAAATTGTCCAATTCCGGGCTTATGTGTCTCTCTCATGGAGCCGCATGAAGCTGACGCATTGGCCAATCGGAATAGAGTTCAAATTCTAGACTTGAAAAGCAGCCGCTTTACAACAACTGCAGTGATGCGATGTGATGATGTGCAACGAAATTCATCTTAAAGTATAATCTCTAAAAGTAAAGGGAGCCGAGAGTTGAGAGAGAGAGAAAACGACAAGATAATGACAATAACTTGAGGCAGATGCCACCAAATGTGTTGAAATAAATGAATTATTTGATGGACTTTAGTGAAGATGTCTGCTGAGGTGAGACATTTAGAATGATAGGCTACACGTAGCCTTCTGCATTGTTTTGTTTAAAAATGTAACGATATTCCAGCTGCAACAGGCCTCCACTCACTGATCTATAAATGACATTTAAAATTCTCAGCCCTCAGGTTCTATCAATTTTATTACGAAATTCAGACAATACCGTTCTGCCGCTAGAAAAAATGACGTGACAGATCGCTTTCAGCGCCTCAATTCAAATAAACCGATCATCTGTTACTTTTTATTTAAAGATAAGATACAGTAGCCTACAACTTATCAAACGGTATATGCCTCATAAATAATATCAATCAATCAGTGCTTTCAACCACGGAAAGAGATTAATAAAACAGCAGGAGAACAATTGTCACAGAATGTTACATTTACCTCAGGAAAGCCATTTAATGACCATAGCACATAGTTGACTTGAAAAATAGCTATAGAAAGGAGTAGATTTTGCATTCTTACATACCTTTCAAAAAGCTGGAGTAGGCCTATTTTGCATATAAAAATGCACATATATACCTATATTTGAAATATAGGTATATACTATATAAACTATATTTCATGAGGTAAAACATCACTGCCAGGACCCTACAGAATATATATTCTGTAGGTCCTGGCAGTGATGTTGCACCTCATATAGTTTATATAGTAGGCTATAGCCTAAGAATATTCTATTAGAATAATAAGTGGCACATAAATAAAGACCAGTTATTTACAGTAAAGCCTTATAAAATCATTTCCATTTTCTTTGTTTATTATTTTAATAGTTTTTTCTTGGTTTTGATAGTAAATAAAATCTAATCAGTAATTTTACATGGAGATTAATGCACGTATAGATGTGTGTGTGTGTGTGTTTACATGCATAGTGGGCCGGTCTGTATGAAGTGTCCAGGGCTGATTTTTTTTGTCCCATTCCAGCCCTGCCCGGTTCACATTCCTCTCCTATGACATTGCCATCTGTCCCTTTGCAGAAGCGCGTCAGGGGTTTCTCTTGTCATTAAACCGCGGAGACGTCACCTAATGCCTCAGAAAATCCGATCTGCCTGTTTACATGACAGTCGCATTGGCAATGGCACATATCGGATTTATATCTGATTTATTTCCACATATGAACGAGGCCTGAAACCGATTTCGAAATATCCGAATGCATGCGTTTTTTTCCTGTTTCACGGCTCCTAAGAACACATCCGATCTGTGTCGCATATAAGCAAAAAACGGAATTGGGTCACATTTCACTGACCGTGTAAACGGGCCTTACAATAAGCTACCTATACACCATTAGCAAGAACCCCCGCTGCCAATAGATGGAGCTGTTGTTGCATTTTTTTTTTGCACTCATTGACTGCTTAGAATGGAATACTAGTGTACTGACTAGCTACTGCTTACAATGCATACTATATATTGTGTAATAGTTTTAACTTTTTTTTTTTTACCGTAGGCAATATGTAAATATAACCATTTCAGTTGTTATGTTAAATGTTATGTTTCAAATGTATGTTTCAAATGTTATGTTAAAAAATGTATTGTCAAATGACCTTAGTATTGGCAAGTGAAGTGTATTATTCTTCAATAAATAATGAAATTGTTATTTGGATTTTTTTGGTTAAAAAATAAATACAAATAATAACTTTTGATATTGCATTATGAAATATAGTATTCCATTGAGTGTGCTTTCAATTTGTACACTGTACATTCTTGCAAATGTATGCATATTGTATACTGCAAAATGTCATTCTGAATTTTTTTTCAGTCACGCTTTTTCCTCTACAGCGGCGATTCTGTATTCAAACGCTTTGCCATGCAGCCCTCTCCACTTTTACACACCAGTCGCAGTTTCTCCTCGCTGAACCGCTCTCTGTCTTCAGGAGAGAGTCTACCTGGATCTCCCACACACAGCCTCTCACCACGCTCCCCAACAGCTGCCTTTCGCGCAACACCTGATTTCAGCCAGTCAGGTTTGTGCCTTACATTACCTAGACAGTTTTTCTGTAAAAAGAACATATCTTAATATTATGTTTCATTTCACATCAAGGGAAGTAAATATTTGCTGCTTTAGTGCTCTGTGCATTTCCTGTTAAGATCAGTGTGGAATTATATTGGGATTGAAAAGTCATTTAAAAAAAGAATGTTGGCACTGTATATTATCTTTTAAATGTTAGCTTTCCACTCTTTGTTATAGGTGGAACTTCATCACAGAGTAGCTCCCCAGTTCCAGTGCACCTAACTCACCTGCAGGCTCTGGCCACATCCGACCCAGCACTCTGCATGGCCTGGGTCCCAAACTACCTGGACGGCTCCGTCAGGGCCGACGTAAATCAGCAGGGAGCATTCCCCTCTCACCATTAGCTCGCACACCCTCCCTACCCCTCAGCCTCAGCCAACCTCTCCTCAGCGGTCCCCATCTCCCTTGCTGACCCACACGGTGGGAAGCTCCAAATCTTCTCCGGCCTTCCCTACCAAAATGCACTCACCCCCACAATTGTGCGCCATATGGTGCGACCGAAAAGTGCAGAGCCTCCTCGGTCTCCACTCCTGAAGCGAGTCCAATCTGAGGAGAAGCTCTCCCCTTCTTATGCTGGTGACAAAAAACATTTATGCACCCGAAAGCACAGTTTGGAGGTCACCCAAGAGGAGTCTCAAGGGGAGGCCTCATCTAGAGGGGAGTATACCCCACCATGCATAGAGGACAGCACTTCTTGTGAGCCACCCACCATTACTCGGGTGAGACCTGCTGAGCAGGGTTGCCTAAAGCGGGCTGTCACTCGTAAAGTTGGCCGACAGGAGTCAGTAGAGGAGCTAGATAGGGAGAAGCTAAAGGCCAAAGTAGTGGTAAAGAGGCAGGACTGGGCTGAGAGACGGGAGTCTACTCAAAAACAAGACATTATGCAAGAAGTGGAAGGTGCTGCTGCTGAAGAAAAGGACTGGGGTATCCTAACACGTCCTAGTGCGAGAACCCAGGTTTCCGAATCTGCATCCTTGGACAAGTCTACAAATGCTACTTTAAAGGATGTCCTCTACAAAAAACTAAACCCAAGAGTCTGTGAGAGCATAGCAGAGTCTGTCACCAGTGGGGACTGTGTATCACTTTTAAGTGAGAATATGAGATCACCATGTCAATCAGAGCGACAAACGTCTTGGTCAATGAAGGAGAGTAATAAACCAGAGAGGTTAGATTTCAAAGCCTCCAACATGGAGTTTGCCAGAAAGAGGCAGTCCTTTGAGGAGAGGGAGGACTCCTTGTGTCGAATATCTTCTGGTATTCATGAAAGCATTCATTTCAACACCACTAGGTCCAAAAGTCTTCAGCTGGATTCTGCGTTGGCTTTAGAACATGTTAAAGGGGGCATGTGCAACATCCATGGCACTTCTGAAAATTTGACCCCTAAGCATTTTAGTGGGAGAGGGGAGAGTGCAGTAGAAAAACTTCAGATGATTGCTTCTGATTGCCCTATCAGGAAGACCTCCTCAGAGTACAAATTGGAGGGACGGCTTGTTTCCTCTTTAAAGCCACTAGAGGGCACCTTGGACATTGGTCTGCTATCTGGACCTCGTGTATCCAAGACTGACACATGTCTATCCAAAATGGCAGAAAGTCATGGTGAAAGTGCTTTATTAGCAGAGGATCTATGTGTAAAACAGGCAATTCAAAAGAAAACCGCAGAAAAACAGAAAGGTCCACAGGCAGGGATGCCCGGGACACTTAACCATAAAGACAATGTGTATTTGAGCAGTAAAACCATTACAAAAGAAGAGTCCTTTGCCAATAAGGACTGTAGAATGAATCCATCTTGTAATGAGGCCCTGCATCGATAGAAATAAAATTGATGGAGCGAAGTTGCAGATTACAAACAGTAAACTAGAGTCCATAGACACAAGTGTAAGATCTGAGAGTAGAGGCTAAAGACAGCTCAGGAGATGAGGGCTGCACGACACAGCGCTCACTTTGCATGTGGGAAAACACCCTCCATCAGGGAAGTCAGCAATGAAGACCAGGATGATGACATGGAAAATGTAGAGGAGACCTCTCCAAACCAAAATGAAACTCAACAGATGCAACCAGTCCTTACTGAGGCCAATGAACCTGACAAGTCCCTAGCATCTTCTGCTGTTATTGCCCAACTCAACTCTATCCAGCAAACCCAAGAAGCACATTCTGGCAAAAATAATAGTAGGTTGAGTGAGACACCCACCAGTTTTCCAAGTTCAAATGTCATAAATAATAACAAACCAGCTAATATAACATACACATCAGTGATAACAAAGATCCATCCATCAAAAGATGTTACAGACAACACAGTTGCGATATCAAGCCCAACCTTGGCTGCAACCAAGACTCTAATAGATAGAAAGAATAAGGCTGGTAGCACCAAAGACTTTTCTGACCCCAATCCAGAGTGTCTTCAAGATTTGAAGGAAAGTAAATTATCTACCAGAGTAAAAAGTTTAGACAAAAGCACAGAGTCTGCAATCAAAGACCAAACTGGTTGTACGCCAACCTCAGCCGCTGACTCAAGGCAGGATAAATCCGAGATATGTGTCAAAGAATCAGTATCTACCCCGCAGAGTCTGTCTTTAGCTTCTTCAGTCACAATATCCATTGTCTCTTCTGTTTCACCAATAGCAGATACACCTGAGGCCCCTATTATTAAAAGTTCATTGTCTCCCAAGCCTACCTTTCAAAGAAAAGCCACTCCGTCCACAATTGCCACCCCACTGAAGACCATGCATGCTACTGATTCAAAATCCCAGGCCTGTGCAATCACCACCCCTAAATTTTCTGGCTTGGCTGAAGTAAAAACTACCACCATCCAACCTCCACAGTCTGATCAGACGTGTGCCAAAAATGGACAAACAGCAAGTAATTCTGATCAACTCTCCAAACAAATCTCAGACAGAGCACAAAATTCTGATGTGTCAAGTGGTAGCAGAGAATTTATTGTGCAAACCCATCAGTCCCAACTGGCCTTAAACAAAAATCAACAAGCAGACAAGGTAAATACGAAGGAGGCAAGTAGCCAATTACAATTTATGGTAAAGGAACGTAAAACCCTGCCAGCATGTGGAGACAAAATGGACTTGAGTGCTAAAATAGCCCTTAAAAAGGACTTCAAATGCAGTGTGACTGAAAAGATTACCTGTGTCCCTAACCCTAACTCTTCAGGCCAAGCTGAGGTTTCAAAAAACTGTGAAAAGCAAGAAGCCATCTTCAAAAGCCAAGTAAACATGAATATCACATCAAAGGACACAGGTGCAAGCCCACCAAAGACTAGAAGTTCTGACACTTCAAAAAAAGACACTGTGCAAGTGAAATCCACAATAGCAACAGAAGAAAAAGCAGAAATTCAAAAGTGTTCTTGGCCTAGACACCCAGAAGGTTGATAAGCAAGTTATGGACATGTCCACGACAGAGACGAGTCCAGCACTGAACGCAATAAAACAGACACAACCTTCGGGCAGTGCTATATTAAAACAGACACCTTTGAGTTCCAAAAACAAGCCCAAGGTAGACTCTCCACTTGTTACACAATCTATTGGGAAGGCTGTTGAAGATAAGGGAAAGCAGGAAAACAGAGCACAGCTACAGCCTAGTGTCAAGGACAATATAGTAAATCCAAAGGATCCAAGAGTGTCAGTCTTGTCTCACGCTGAAATCCCAGCCTCAGAAAGAGACCCCAGTGTTGCCAGTACCCGCTGTTAAAATACATGTGTCTTGTGGGCTTACTTCTGGTAAGGGCAGCGCTGCTGCAGTTGACACATTTGGACCTTCCTCAAAGGAACAAGTAAAGTCCAGAATTGATGTTCCAAGATCAGAGTCTCTCAAGGGTTGCAGCACAAGTGATCCCATTGGGAAGGCTATAACTGCTATATCCAGTCCTGACCCTAAACATGGCGCCAGTGAGACAAAGAGACAAACAGATTTCATCCAACCGAAAAGAGCAAGTAGAAAAGAAGAGAAAGGAACCCACTCAAGATGTATTGTCCGCACTCAAAAATAATCGTAAAGACTCATCTAGAGGCATGCCTTTGGCTAAGGATAGTACTACTCTTGAAAAAGATTCAGTCCATTCTAAACAAACAAAGGATCCGCCACGTGGTTCAACTTGTAAAAAGTGATGTATTGTATTGTAGTTGCCATGCGTATTGAATTTTAAAAGAACCAAGGATGTAAACTTAATTTTTGTCTATTTGTAATATCTTTAAGCCTTCCTATCTGAGGACCGGTAAAGCTGTTACTTTAGGTTTTTATGAGAAACCAGAGAAATTAATTTCTTTGTTTGTTTTGTGATCTATAATGCTTTGTTAATATTATGTCTAAAAAAGTGTAGTCTGAATGTTGACATGTTTTGCTGCTGATTTGTGGTCACGTTTTCAGATCTTGCAAAAGCGCCAAAAGTAGACATTGTGTTGTGTTGCAGTGTGATGTAACAAGTGGCGTGTGCAATAACTGTGGAGGCGGAGTATGGATGCCTTTTTTAAGGCTTAAATGAACTGTGCCAATCATGGAGTATAATTATACCAAACAAAAAGCACCTTGAATTTAGAGCTGAAGGTGCATGTTAACTGACTGTGTAAAAAGAAAAAAGGCTTCACGCTCATTCAAGCTAGCGTAATGTATTTTACTGGTTTTTGATGTATTTAAAAACCACTAGGAAAGTATATGTAGCAATGGTGCTATTAATATGGCTTACACTCTGCAAGTTGAACAGATCACTACAATTTTTTTTTTTTCAATAATTTGTTTGAACCTTTTTTTGTTTTGTTTTGTTTGTGTGTGTGTTTTTTTTTTTTTTTTTTTGACCTTATCAGCAAAATCTTGTTTTGGGTAGTGGTGCACAGAGGGAATGCACGTTGTCCTGTGCTTCTCACCTGGAACTATTTTATATTGGAATCATCTTGTGGTTCTGGAATCGTAGTGGAAGGGGCCTTAGAGTTTTTGGGGGAAATATGACTTGCTGTTCTTAGCAGGTCATGGTGAAATTCACATTCCTTTCCCATGCATTTCTACGAATTAATTTTTATGCAATATATTGTAAATACAGCAGCATTAATTGTACAGAGCGGTCAGTTGAAAATGAGTGTTGTATGTTTTATATGTATATATTTTGCTATGTCATGTTTGTATACTGTACTCAATGTTAGTCGCTAGTGATGTCATCTGCTCAGTAATTGCACTGTTATTGAGTCTAAACTAGCAGAATAATCAGTCTCAATCTGAAACAAAGTGTACTTGAAATTGCACTGAGGAATGTTGGGGTTAACCACATCCATTTTCAGATACGTGTTTTAAGTGAAGCAGCAGAGTTGTCTCTTAATGTCCGTACTTGATGCTGATTGAAGTCAATTATTTACATTAAAAAAGGGACGGGCAGATGCAGAACATTATATAAAAGGCAAGTTTCAGAAACTAAAGGATTACTCCATTATTAAGGTTTGCTACTATGTAGATTATATACTCTCTGTTTTCAAAAAATGTAAAATGTTCGAGCTTTTAGGGCTAACATTTCCCATTTGGCATTCAAGAACATGATGTACTTCCCCTGGTTTGGTTAAAAGGGCTTATACAGGGATAATCAAAACATGGCATTGTGGTATGTCAGGGCTTGTGGTAAAATGTCCAATCAATTTCTAACATATTCATATGCAAAGTAAACCCCTTAAAAATTGGGATTGCCCAAGACTGAACTAAATGCATTCGTGCTATTAACATCTCATGCAGTAGAACTGATAAGTGCATTTTACCTTAGAGGCTTTTCAAAGCTCTCTTTACATTTTCTTTATTGCCAAACATTCAAAAGCATATTTGTCATTAGTCACATTTGATTTGATCTTTAGGCAGTTGCATAGTGACCACTGAAGGTTAAAAGAGGAGTGGGTGAATCATCGTGTCTTTTGATGTGTGGTCTTAAATTTAAACCAGCTGTAGCTCACGTACCAACTTAAAGCAAAGCAACTGTATATCTAGGTCCATTTTAGTATACTTGTATTGTGAAACATCTAGGCTATATTACAGTATGATATTAAAGTATTTGCAATTAATGTTTTATGTAAACAGAGCATATTTACACATATGGGCTGGACACACAAATGTGCATAATTACCTTAATAACGGAATACACCATGTAAAGCGAATCTAATAATGTAGCCAATTCGAAGTTGATTGTAGAGATTTTAAACCATATTAGCACACTGAAGTTTCTGTTCCTCATAGACTTTACAAATGTAGTGTAGGAGGTTTGCAGAGATACAAGGCACCTTAAGATTAAAAACACAACGCTTATTGGGATTTTGAGGATAACATAATATTAACTTTAATGATAATGATAAAATGTGAATGTTTTATAGGACATATGCATTGTCTGTTTTCAAATATCATTTATTTTCTTTATCCCCTTTCTTTCGTGAAAGTTAATGTTTGAATAATTAAAGAAGCACATTAAATGATTGTTTACAACTACTTCATGGATGTATATTTTGTACATTTGTGTTATTTGCCAAATTAATGTGCTACATCACAGGCAGTTATGCTGTGATTTCGACTGTGTGTGAGTTCCTCATCAGCGGACACTTGCTGTTGAAGACCGTCAGTGTGGTAGCCTAATTGTTTGTTGTCTCTCCAGTTCAGTATGTTCTTGCTTGTTTCTTGGAGTTTTCTTTCCTCTCTCTATGTGTGAAAACAGTGTTTATGTAGATGACTCTGCTTATCATTGTCTTTTAGGATCTGTGCAATAAGATGTGGTTTTGAGTTTTGTACTTCACCCACAGAAAGCTCTATGGATGTCATAGATGTTGTACACTATAGAAATATTTATACTTCTAAAGTTGTAAAATACTGAAAATAAAAAGGCATGTCAAAATTACATTTTATTGTATTTTATTATTCTTTTGCTTTAAAAGTTATTTAACCCTCATACACTGTTTGATTTCTGGGTACGGCCTTGTTGGACTGGGTCAAATTGACCCTAGTTGGATTGATTGGATTGAAAATTTTATATTCCCTGGGTATATAAAATATTTCTATTTATATACCCTATTAAATAGAAATATTTATTTTTATATACACTGCATGCAGAATTAGGCACATTTATTTGTTTTTTTTTTCTTGGCACATTTTACCAATTCCAAACCACATTAATCTTTATTTTCATTTTGTATTTAATCATTTATAAGTGATAAATTATTGTCCATGAAGGATGGAAATGAAACTATTCAGGTGTGCATAATTATTAAGCAAGTTTTCTTTTGCAGATAAAAAAAAAGAGATTTAACTCGGACTGAAAAGTCAAAAATGAGGAAATGCCCATGAGAAGGATGCAATGCTAATGCAATACTAGAAAATACGGATATTAATATTCAAAGGGTAGTGAAAACTAAATCAACAAAATATAATCCTTTTTTATTTTTAGTTTGGTTCTGTACAGTTGCCTTAAAACATTAAAATAGCAGAACATGATTAAGACCCAGAGTCAGAAATGCAGTCAATTTAAGACAAGAGTCAGAATTATAACAAATTAAAGAAAAGTTTTACTGAAGATAGTTTGTGGTTTCATCAGACAGAGGTCAGCTTCAAGACTCACAAAGAATTCATAGGCCGCTCTGCTTACAGTTACAAAGATCACAACAGTTACAGGCTTCACCAAGGTCTAAGCTACATTACGTCCTAGCTTCAGGTTGAATGATTCTGATTGGCTTAGAAATTTATATACCAAGTAAATTTCCACACATAAACAGATAGACTGAAACATATCTCAATCGATTATGTGGCTGACACAAAGGCCCAGAATAGGCATGTTGTGACCTTCCAGGTCGCAGATCTGCTGTCTGCCAACATGTCGAAGAAAACAATTCCAATCTCCAATAATGCCAACCTCTAACCAAGCTAACCTAACACACACCGCTTCTTAAAGTTGATTTGGCCAGGCTCTAAGTATAAACGGGAAAGTCTTCTCAAAGCATCAAGATAATACGTTCTTTCTCAAGGAGAGGACACTTTAAAACTAACACTGTTCGAGAGAAGAGAAGACACTTTAGTCTAACGCAGGAAAGACTTTAACTGAGAAATGGTCACTCAACTATATGTTTCAATGAGCCATGCGACCATTGCGGTCAGGGTACCCTAGAAAAGCAGATGGATGTATTGACACGTTAACAAAGTCCGTAATTAATTTCTAGAAGCTGGGCTAAATGAGCAAGCACTGTTACTGCATTCCTGGCATGGACCTTCAGTCACCTCTCAGATATTTCATACAGACATTAAAGAATACTTTAATAAAAAAAAAATCAGTAATCTCACTGGTAACTTCTATAACTAAGTAAAATCTCACAATAGAAGTCATTCAGCTCATTTGATATTAAGAAAAATATTGATTAATACCTTGATTATAATCACTCATTAGATATACATTTAAGAAGCAGTGGATTGCAGAATCCACCCCTTCAAAATGACCCTAAATGAGAAAGTCACAACTTGTCAAGAAAAAAAAAAAGTTAACCGATATTTCGGACAACTAAAAAATCAAAATAACTCAAATTGACCTGCTGCAACATAATACGGTTAAAAGTCTCAAACAAAATAATCAAGGAAGTAGAAAGTGATTGACAAGTATACCTAGTTCATTTAAAAAACTCTGAACTGCAAATAATAATACAATAATAATTTGAGTTATATATTATTATAATATTATAATAATAAGGCTTTTGTACTGTAGATTACCATATTTGATTTCCAATTTAAAGCAAACGGCTTGCATATTAAGGAAACCCAAACTAAATCTTTACATTTATAATTATTCATTTAGCTGACATATTTTATTCATCCAAAGCGACTTACAATTGCTATATATGACAGAGGTCACACGCCTCTGGAGCTACTAGAGTTATGTGTCTTGCTCAGGGACACATTGGTGTCTCGCAGTGGATTCGGAACCCGGCTCTCTCACACCAAAGGCTTGTATCTTATCCACTGCGCCATCACCATCTTCTGAATTTACAAATGTGTGTATCTCTGATATCTTCTAATTCTCCTGACAAGGCAGAAAGCGGCAGATGCAATTATAATCACCAAAATTATAACAAATACAATTACACCTACAGGAAATTCACATTGAAGTTTAGCATCAATAATCCTTGTTTCTGTAGCATTACAAAATGTCTCCATTAAGTGTTTTACTTTGACTGTGTTTTTCTTAACCCAGTTGATGAACTGAAAGTTGCTACAGTTGCATACTAGGGGATTGTAACTCAGATCAACAGTACTTCCTTTTTCCAAATTAATAATACTTCCAACATCCACTGTCACAATGGCATTACTGGCAAAGTTAAGTTGGATAGAATACAGGGAGTAAAACCCAGCGGTGCTTAGTTTGACTAGCTTATTTTCACTCAGGTCTACTTGCCTGAGGTGTGAGAGACCTTTAAACAAATTCTCTTCAAAGGCAGTTATTTTACATGAAGATAAAATGAGGGTTTCCAAAAGAGGGACGAATTTAAAGAGCTCTGCATGGCTAAGAACCCCTCCTTGAATGGGGTTCCCCTTCAAATTGAGGAGTTGCAAGGTTTTCAAGCCATCAAAGATGTGCATATTTTCCAGACTTGTATTTGACCAGGAAAGATTTAGAGTTCGGAGACTCTGTAGATTGCTGAATGGTGAGCTGCCGTTCAGAGTGTAAAGTGAATGGCTGAAGTCCAAGTGCTCCAGCTGTGGAGACTCACTGAAAGGCTGTGAACTCCACTCCATTGGTAAGCTATAGCTGAGATTGAGGAGCTTCAGTTCACTCAGACTAAACAGCTGGTCGTTACAACAAGGTCCTCTGAGTTTTACTGAACTATGACTGAGATCCAGCTCCTCTAGGACTCTGAGACTCTCCAAGCATCTATTGCTGAATTCGAGGGGCTTGTAGTTCCCGTTCACGGACAAGTGCGTAAGCATGGGAAAGCTTTTGGTATTGATGCTGCAGACATCTGAAAATTTGTTCTCATCTAGCACCAGATGGGACAAGTTGGACAGGCCAGTCATGTTAAAGGGCAATGAATCCAGGTGGGCTCTGGTAAGGTCGAGCTTTTTAAGCCCTTCAAGGCAATGAAACGTGGAATTATTTAGGTCTAAGAAATGATGAAGCTGGAAATCTAGGTCAGTAACGAGGATCTTGCAAAAAGATTGTAGAGCAGCTGATGATATGAAAACTTCTGGATTGTTTTCATACAATCCCAGTTTCAGCCTGTTGGTTGTAATACCTTCAAGCCCTCTCAGAAGGGAGGAGAAGTTCATTTTGCTGAAGCAGCCACTGAAATCAAGACTACTCAAGTTCAGTGATTGAAAAGCACCTGGTTCTATAGAAAAAAAATCGTTTCCTTTGAAGCTGATGCTCATCCCGACCACGTTGTGGATTGGTTGCAGGTCAGTCAGACTTATCCGGTCAATCGAGTTCATATCCAGCAGCAAGCTGTTCACCCTTTGCCAGTGGAAACTGCCTAATCCATCTAATGAGCGAATGTCACTTCCCCTAAGGTCCAGAACCTCCAAATATTCAAGATTATCCGATGGGATGTCTGATAGGCTTTTGATTTTTGACTGAGCTAGACTTAGATATTTCAATGCTTGTGGTCCAAAAAAAGCTCTACTTGCGATGAAAACAAGTGGGTTTGCGATTAGGATTAGGACTTCCAAGTCAGGCTGATTTTTAAAAATGTCTTCATACATGAAAGTGATACCACACCTGTAAGTTATAAGGTTTGAGTGTAAGAAGAAGAAACATGAGATTCTCTGATACATTGTTTTACACAACTCTATTTGAAAGAAAATTAGCTTTACTCGCCTTGTCAGGTCTAATGAATGCAAGTTATTTAGCCTCTGAAAAGTGGAGTTGTATAGGGCGGGCAGGTAGTTGAAGCTGAATTTCAAAATTTGGACAGAATTTGGTACCTCATCTGGAATTAATTGTAGGTCCATACCACTACAATCATAGCCGTTTGCTATCTAAAAGAAAGGGAAAAAACATATCGTACAAGTGTTACACTGAACAGTTAGACATAAGATAAAACTTGACATTAACAGAATTAATTCAGTGCAAACTAAACAACCATAACTTTACCTGTTGACACTGTCTACTAGCCCACAGTGTTGCTTCATTATGAGCTAAAAAGTGAAACAGAATAGTGTAACATAACATGTAAAAAACAAAATGCCTCTCCATTGTGTACAGGACAAAAGAGAACAATAGCTCCTCTTCTGTCAAATATATAGCCTAGATAAAAAATAGAGGAAGTAGATTAAAAAATAATCAGCTGTAACTTCCCTACGGTAATTACTTCCTATATTTAACAATAACTACCCATCTCAAAAATGGTTTCCTGTCTGGTTATGAAAACAGAGTGTGCTGAAGTCATTGTCACTGTGCTGAAGTACAGAAAGCAAACTGAAGTTTTTACAGAAAAGTAAAAATAACATTTTAAGAATGTATTTTATTAATATTTTTAATAATGCTGGACTTGTCTAATTATATTAGTGAGGCCAGTGGGTGGTATTTATGACCTAATCAAAATAAAAGTAGATGAGGGTGTGGCTTTATATTTGGCTGGGAGGTGTGTGTTCAAACAATTAATTACACAGGCAGTTCCAGTCAGTTTATCGAATCACTGTTTATCTAATCGCACAATTATAAATACACAGAAACATTCAGGATCGCATAAACTTGTGAATTTTAAAATTAATCACTGATATTTCTAAAGTAATATGGCAGACCTAAGGCACAATTTTACCTAAAAAAGAAACGAGCTGTGCATAAGAAGATTCTATTTCATAAAACAGAGGCAAAAATGCATCCAATGAATCAGGCTTATATACACTGTAGCCTACATGTCATCTCGTCATGGAGTCTTGTAATAGAAACAGCCTTCCAGTAGGGGGTGATATTTTACTGTCTTTGCAGTCCTCTGTGATATGGTGAAAAATTGTGATGTTGGTGGTTACGCAACCCTTACATCCAATTGAGAGATAAAGACGACACCCATTATAATGTACGTATAAATAGAAATAAATCTTTTTCAGATTATAGTGTCTCAGTGGAGCCAGGGGATTACTGTGTTTTCAAATCCAAATGTTAATACACAGGACATGACTCTAGATAGGATTTAATGACTTCCAGTACCACCAATTGGTTTAATGGATTTGTATTGATATATGTATTATATAGTTATAATGTACTTGACAGAATTCATGTCTTTATGGATCATTTACATGGCCAAGAGAGCTCACTGAAACACACTGAAACTGAAGAAAACACATGCGAATAGTGCATTTATATATTTGGTTATGTTGTGAGTATTTGCATTACACCTGTTGTCAAACTGTTGAAGACGTTTTCTTAAAGCTGCTGTAGGTAACTTTTGTAAAAAATATTTTTTTTACATATTTGTTAAAACATATTTGACATATTTGTCATTATGTCCTGACAGTAGAATATGAGATAGATAATCTGTGAAAAAAAATCAAGCTCCTCTGGCTCCTCCCAGTGGTCCTATTGCCATTTGCAGAAATACAACGCTCCTGTCAGAAACAACCAATCAGAGCCAGGAGGAATGTCTTAGCAGTGTCAATCACGTTCGTGTGCTGATCACAGCCCTCTCTTGCACAGCGCGAGCGCGTACCGTCGTTCAAACTCAAGATTGCCGTGGCGGGCTGCAGCTGTGCTTATGACGGAGAAGTAGGAGAGAGCGGGGAACAACTTAACGCTTTTGGTTTTGGCTCAATTAATTAAAAAAAAAATAGGTTAGATTAATACTTTTTTTACACAAGCAACATACACATCTCTGCTATGACCACTTAAAGTTTTTTTCTAGGACCTACCATTTTCATACAGTTGCACTGAAAGTGACAGAAGTGCAAATGTTACAACTTACCCCATATGCGGGGTTAATTGTAACAGATTAGAGGGGTTAGTTGTAACACTTGTGTGTAACACACATAATTCAGTACTATTTTAGTTGTATAGTTTGAAATTGTTTGTGCATCTGTATAGACAGATATCCATACATCCATCCCTCATCCAGTCACCCTTCTATAATGGATCAATATAATGGATAGAGACATAGAAAGGGGCAGCATAGTTTTGCAATAAATAATAATAAATACAATTATAAATATTGTAATTGCAATTAAACTAGATTTGTGTGTGGCAGCTGCATGTACAATTATTATTATTATGAATAATAATAACAGTAATAATAATACAAATGAGCTTAAAATAAAACAATTAAAGGGTTTATTGCATTAATAACAGGCCATATTTTTAATAAATAAACAAGTTATCATTCATAGTACACTAAATTTTAAACATTTTAAATTCCAACATTGTTTGTGAAAGTCTAACAAAGTTAAATGTATACTCAAACCTAAAAAGTTGTGTGGCTCCGTTTTCATTTGATTATTGTACACTTGGCAGCTTAGTTGTAACACTCTGTTACAACTAGCCCCGCTGTGTATTACATATTTAAATCCTAGTTAACAGTTGCTAAGAATTGCTGACATGTTTCAAAACAGTGGGTAACACTTTATTTGAAGGGGTGTGCATAAGACTGACATGACACTGTCATAAACATGACATAACACCTGTCATGAACATGAAGGAGTCTTTATGAATGTTTATGACTGTTGTCATTAAGTGTCATTCTGTAAATTATGACACTTTAAATGCAAAGTTGACATTGTTTAAAATGTCTTTGTTATGACAACTTGACATTAACAAAGACAAAAATGTCTTTGTCATGGCAACTTGACATTGACAAAGGCAAAAAATGTCTTTGTTATGACATATTGACATTAACCAAGACAAAAATGTCTTGTTTATGACAACTTGACATAACCAAGAATTCATAACCTGTTAACCTGTAATGTGTTAACATTACATTACCCTATCATATGTTATGGTTGGTTTTAACTTTGGTTGTCATGACACCATTATAACTGTGACATGAATATTTGACTTGTCCTCAAGTAAAGTGGAACACATTGTACTAGTTATAAAGATGTCATTAAGGGTCATTAGACTGTCAAATGCTTTAACAACAGTGTCATTAATATTTCCTTTTACCTCAAGTAAAGTGGAACACGTTGGACTAGTTATGATTTCTTGGTTAAGACATTTCTGTCTTTGTTAATGTCAAGTTGTCATAATCAAGACATTTTGTCTTGGTTAATGTCACGTTGTCATGACAGACATTTTTGTCTTTGTTAATGTCAAGTTGTCATAACAAAGACATTTTAAACAATGTCAACTTTGCATTAAAAGTGTCATAATTTACCGAATGACACTTAATGACAACAGTCATAAACATTCATAAAGACTCCTTCATGTTCATGACAGGTGTTATGTCATGTTTATGACAGTGTTATGACAGCCTTATGCACACCCCTTCAAATAAAGTGTTACCAAACAGGGTTATGTTTGAGCCAACAAGACAGTGATTGAGGCAATATAAAGTTAGATTTGGAAACGTATACACCTAACTCAGAAACCGAAAAAAAAACAGAGAGAAAAATAGTGGAAAGACAACCTGCTTTATCCTGCCGAACTATGTAAATGGTCCGTGTTACATTTAACCCCGCGTTAGGTTGTGCCCCGCGCTCCCCTACCCTAAACTGCCCATTCTCGAGGGACACCTGCTCATAAAACAAAGAGGTAAAGGGAAAAAGACAGATGACGATAAACAATCTTGTCTAATTGTCAGCCCATTGCCAAAACTAGCCGCATAACATGTTGATGAAATGTCACGCACTCTGCTAAGCAACAATTGAAACCTGCTGTTCACTGGCTTGTCATGTTGCTGAAATAATGTATTAATAAAAAAAAAAAATAATAATATTTGGATTTCTTCAGTTGCTAACGCATCAAGGTCTCTCGGCCACTGTGGTTATCTTCACATTTAAGTTAATATTTATATTAATATTATTATTTATAAATTGTATTTTTGATCTGTATTGCTGGTTTACAAAAGGTTTACTCATTCATTAGGTTAAATGTTTCCTATTCCTATTAGTAAGATTGTTAAATCATTGTAAAAGTAAAGGTTGAACATGTCAGATGTCACCAAGTTACTAAGTATTGAAGCTGGAAAAAGGGAACTGGGAAAATTATGAACTGATGATCATCTGCGTTATGACATTATGAAAAGAAACTTTTGTTTAGTGTCGCAACTGATTTCATGTTCTGGGAAAAGGGGTTTTACCATGCATCTATGAATAAAATGTCATGAGAGTCTACTTAAACATACCACCATTTCCACCAAATTAATGGAAATTCCATATTTATTTTTTTCCCCATAGTTACAAAAGTGGTTTCAACCACTGTCTTTCATAGAAATTAAACTAATTATTAAGCAATGCAGTTTGGAGACTGCAGTATTATTTAGTAAATTAACTGTGTCATTTTGACAGAATCTCTAGCCTCATGGAAAAATCCATTGTACTGTTTTCTCATGGCATTTTTTACATATATGTGTTATAAGCAGATAATGGTTTTGTCGTCTAGTAAAGGGTGGAAATGTATTATTATTATTTTGTACACAGTTAAGATAGTCATGTAGATTGTGCAACAAAATACATCTGTGAGCTTGCTTAAAAATTATTTTGAGTTATGAACAATAAAACGATTGATAGCATTCATAAATACGATCATGGCACAGTTTGCACGTATATCTGAGAAACAAGAGCTTTTCCATTTCTTCCATCTTTCGTATGCATTTTTCTTCTCAAACAATGAAGCGTCAACCTGTGTAGTATTAAATGCACATCAAACCTTTTTTTGTCTTTTTGTTTAGATTGATGAAACTACAATTAGCTCAAAGTCATTATATTGCACATTTAATACACTTGTCATTCCCCCTTTTTCAATTCTTGGATTAATGCTGCCAGTAATAAAGGATTAGAAATAGAGAAAATCTGCTACGGCCGCAAGCTGAAATCACACCTCGCATCGTGACACAGAAACAAAATTACTGGAGGGCCTATTCTGCCACCACCCACATCAGCTGTTCTTAGTCGTTGATACTGCAGATGCACTTGTGCCCACTCGCAGATATTCACTAAGCAGAACAAAAATCCTTCCTCCCAGACCATAATCCTCTTAGAGAATTAAATGTCCCGTTCCCCCCTCCCTCTCAAAGTGAACATCAATGAAATGGGGCAGAAAGCGGCACTGGGTATTTAGGACAATTGTGACAACTGTCATAGCTGCATGAATCAGATGTCTGGTACAAGTGGAGCGGCGCACAAAGCGCAGACATCAGGCGTACCTCTGACCCAAATCGCTAAATTAGACATCAGTGGGTAACCCTTAATCTCACCAGACTATACTGAAATCATTCTGACAACCCCCTCATCAGAAATGAATGCAGGAAGAAAGACATATTTTCTTCCTTCCGTTTCGCCTTTTATTTGCTGTTGTGTTTTATGCAACATTCCACCTTTTACTGCTTGCAAAACACATGCACTTATGTAAATCAATCAAGGTGAATGCAAATAAAATAATATCAACCCATTTAGAATTGTAATTATAATTGTTTGCTATCACATGCTGCACTCCAGGCCAAAATAATGCGATTTCTGGGAGGAACATTTTTCCCCATAGCCTTGATGAAGTTTGCCTCGGAACTCAAAATCATGAAGGCTGCTTAGGAAATATAACAAATGAGGTGGGTGAACTGTGAAGAGTGCATGGGATTCTTTTTCTTTTAGCAAGCCAAAGCTTCTGGAGGAAATATGTGTTTCATTTGTGTTATACAAGTTATTCACTGTAGTCATGTTGGATATTTAAAAATCAGAAACTGGAAGTTTTGAAATAAATACAACAAAAGCACAATACAAACAGGCTACACTTTATTTTGATGGTCCCCTTTGACATTCTGCTGTCTACAAGGTTTGCAACTACATGTCCTCTACCTCTCATCAGAGTATTAGTTAAGTACTCGTGTACGCATGTGCACGACATCAGCATTTTTAAAGGAGCATTTCACCCATTGCAACATTAATCTTTATTGAAAGTGGATCATATATGTAGTCGAAATGTAAAATAATTTTTTAATTTGGTGCCCTCTTGACCGAGAAAAGACAGAAAATAACCAAGGGGCGCATTTGGACGGCGCGTTGCGCGAGGCCGGTGGTGTGAGTGATAATGAAAGACACCTGTGAGGCGCGCGCCGGTCCTCTGCGTCTCTCACGAAGGAGCGAATGCATAAAATGGGGAGCGACGACGACAGATCGAGAGAGAAACAGGCCTGATTTTATGTTGTTTTGTTTCTGTTGTGTGTAACGCTGGCTTACCTATGTTTTGTATTTGTTCATTTTACTATTAAAATGTTTAAATGTTTGCGGTTCCTGCCTCCTTCCCACAACAACAAACCCTGTTCACGTTACATTGGCAAATTAATAGTGAATTAAGTTACTCCTCATTTGTATTTATTTCTGTATGGTGAATTACTGCATGATACCTGGATGTCCTGCAGGCGAAACTATCAATACACAAACGTCGGTGTGCTCGAATGATTCAGAGCTTTCTTCAACAAACCCCATTCACGTTACATTGGCAAATTAATAGTGAATTACTCTCGTTTGTATTTATCTCTGTATGGTGAATTACTGCATGATACGTGGATGTCCTGTCAGGTGAAACTATCACAACACAAACGTCCATGTGCTCGTCTGATTCGGAGATTTCCTCCAGAAGAAATTGCCATTGTTGAAATTCTCTGCAGCAGACGGGCTGTGTCCGTAGGTCGTAGCACGCAGCGAGAGCACAGGCAACAGCAATCCGCCCAGCACCAGAGTCAGTGCGGGGTCCTCGACCGACAGGCAGCCGTCTCATGCTCCTCCATCAGCCTCAGCTGCTCTAAACTATACTGCGACTCGTAAAAATAGCCACGAACATCGGATTCGAGCAGCAGACTTTCAAAACCCTTTTCTTCAATATCATGTTTAGTTTCTTCCATCATTATCATAACTTATATTTCCACAGCGCTTGTTAGCTTAGCTTCCAAACAAGATGGCGGATATTGAATTCAGTCTCTGCAAGTGAAGTCCCACCTACTGATCTGTAATAGGCCTGTGGGTGAGTGGGTCCCACACCCTGGAATAATAATGAGCTAATCTTTGTAGTCTGATATCATTTCAATCAAATATGACTCCCATCTCAGGGGAAATAAGGGAATAAACCATGACCATTCAAAAATATGACTGGGTTTCTAAAGATACAAAGCTTAATGCAAATGGGTGAAGTGACCCTTTAAAGCTTGCGCAGAGATAATATTCTTTATTTCATTCATTCATATTTTAAGGCTTGCACCTTGGAACCTATTTCAGGGTTTGTGTTCTCAAGCCACCAGGCTCTGTTGTGTGAATGGTGGTAAAAATACAGTGCATATGTTTGGTCTTGGCAGATTTTGATGAAAAATGTTGGCTTTTCATAGACTGTAATGGAATTGCAAACATCCATATATTGGCAAATCTGAGCACAAATCTGAGACTGTTGAGATCTCTTCTGAAACTTTAAAGATGTGGGATTTAATAGTGTCTTTTTCTTTCAGAAAAAAAATCTGAGAAGAAGCTCCCTTAACACTCTCTATCTTAAATATGGGTTATGCTCAACAAACATCTGTATTCTTTAGTGGCAAGCAGGATGAGGCCTTGTGTCTGACAGTGAAGGACAACAGAAGACCAGGCCAGGACGTTTACATTGTTTTGTTTGTGTGTGTGGCTGTCATCTGCGAGGGGCTGCCACTTTTACTTTCGTTTTGTGTTTGTTTATTTTACATTAATAAAGTCGTAAAATGTTCTTCTCTGAATAACAAACTCGTTACATCTGTAAAAAAAAAAGGTTCTGTGGGGGTATTCCATAAAGCAAGATGTCTTTGCTGTCAGCAGAGCCCATGCAAATTGATTCTTTCCACCTGCCCCACTCACATAAAAGGAGGATTATGAATCACCTGAGTTTCTACTGTGGAGGAGAGGGTCATCTGCTACCTGACAGCCCAGAGTACCAACCAGCGTTGAGTACTATTCACATTCCTCCCATGATTACTCATCTGAAACGTACCCCTGTGACAGTGACTTCCGCACATCTCTCTGTTACAGCCCAGGAGCTCATTGACTCCGGATCAGCGAGCAACTTCATTTCCATGGACCCCCTCGTAAACTCCACCTTTGGAGGAACTGCAGCTCGTAGATCCTGAAACATTACCTCCATCCTGGGAAAACTGTTGGGTGTAACAGCGTCTCGGTTATGTATGGTAACCCTTGTTCCCTGAGTTTCCCCTTCCAGTGCCCAGCTGAGCTACCTGCCAAACAGTTTCATAGTTTCTTCAGGGCAGGAGCTAGCTGGGAAGAAATCACACTGCTGTACCGCAAGACCCGCTCAGTGAATTTGGATAAAACTGGGGAAACTTGCCCAACCTGTAGGAGGGAACGTTGTGGAGCCCCTGGCCCAGCCGATGGGAGGCACTGGAACACACATGTACTTGCTTGTAGGGTAGTGAAGCCCATAGGGTGGGAGCGTACTGAGCAAGGATGACAGAATGAATCTGTCGAGGGGAAGACATGGAGCTAGCCCGTAGAGTACTGAAACGTGGAGAGTGGTCACGTGGAAACCACCGTGAAGGTCACCCAGTCTTTTAACAACTTCTTATGAGAGGTAACAGACCTGACAGACTGATCCGCCTTGCCTGGTGCCGGAGGGAGATGGAGGAACTCATGAGGTTAGCAGTTTGTTGGGGAACCAAGGAAGCAAAAAGGCAGGAGTGGCGCAGCAGAGCCGACAGAACCTATTCCCTCGCCCCACTGGCGTTAGCGAGTAAATGGGAAGAAACCGTTTCTACACATAAGCTATAAAACCTGGCAAACGTGTCTTTGAAGCGCTCTCGGTACTAGGGCTAAGTCCCAAGAGGGTACAGGGTGCAAATAACAAGGGGAATTTAATCTCCTAGCACCCTCAAGGAATCTGATGATCAGGTCGTGCTTCCCTAATGACTTCCCATCAATCATATTGTGATGGGCGGCTATTGCGGCAACATGCACTTTGAGGGTGGAGGGAGACAGCCTTCGCTCAAACCGATCTTGTACGAAGGAAAGCACGACACTGATCAGGCAAGTTCGGGGGTCTTCCCGGCAGGAAGAGCACCAAACGACAAACAGGTTCCACTTCAACGCATAGAGGCGCCTCATAGAGGGGGCTCTAGCGGAAGCGATTGTGTCTACCACAGCTTGCGGTAGGCCATCTAGAACCTAAATGTTGCTTGCAGCTCTAGGCAATAGATGTGCCAACGTAGCTAAGGCCCCGTCCACAGACCTGAGACTGCATGCCCACTGTACGTGGCTCCCCATCCTTGGCTCCCCAGAGACTGAACCAACGTGCCCACTCGGACCACCAGCGTACCCGTGGAGGGGCAGCGAGGTGGAAGGCAGGGACCCGCCCTCGGAGGCATTGCTGCGGCCGAAGGTGGGGTCTGTGTGTGTGGTGCAGCACTTACCTGTCTCCCTTCCGGGGGAAGGCCCATCTTTCTCTGAAGCGTTCAACTGCTGACTGTACCGAGGCGAAGGTTGGAGGGGAAATGAGGAGCATCCTTGCCCAACGACAGACCAGAGCGACGAGGCCAAGGCAGCATCACTGGCATCTGAGCGCTGGGGGCGAGGGGAATGAAAGCGGTGATGTGGTGGCGGAAACAGTCATTCAGGTCCTCTTGGATGGGGGAGACTGAGAGTGATGCAGAACCGTCGACCGCAGAACATAAACATAAGGAAAAGAAGATTCTCCACCCGGCCCTCCTCCTCCTCCATCCTGAAGAGCAGTCACTGTATCCTCTGGGTGGCCCGTCTCACCTCTCCTCTTGCCCTTGCGGTTTGGTCGAGGCCTGAGCGGGCTGGGCATCCTTCTTGCATCCTGTCCTCAGCTGGCTACTGCTTGGGCTGAGCAGGGATGGAGGCAGCAGCAGGAGGCAGCCCTTGGCGACGAGCAGCCAGAGGTGCGACCAACAAGGGCGGGGCAGCCATATCCCGCTTCCGACGCATGATGTGCTTTATAACCTCCAACTGCTTCTGAGCATCGGAGAACTGTTGGGCAAAGTTCTCCACCCCATCGCCAAAGAGGCCACCCAGGGATATGGGAGAAGCAAGGAACTTTTTCTTGTCCGAGTCCTTCATATCCGACAGGGTAAGCCAGAGATGTTGCTCCTGGACCACAAGAGTGGCCGGGGCCCAGGGAACGCGCGGTGACTTTCGTCGCCCATAGGGCAAGATCCATCGCCGTGCCCAGCTTTGGAGCACCCCTGGGTCATCACCACCCTCCTGTATGTCACAGAGTGCCTAGGCCTGGTGGACCTGCAGGAGCGGTCCAAAAGCCAAAAGCTACACTTCTCAAAAGCCTACAAGTTAATCCCACTGAGGTCTGCCGTCATGAATACACCCAAAGCACTTTTCCAGCATATGTTCTGCAATTATAGACTTCAGGAGGACATCGTATCAGACCAGAGACCCCAAATTAATTTCACAAGTGTGGAGGATTCTCTTAGTTTTCAGTCCGACATCCTTCTGCCCATCCTGCTCCTTCACCATTCTCCATCTGGAAGATAAGAACCTGGAAGATACTGATACCAGATACCAGTGCAGTTCATGATCAAGTATGATTCTTGTTAATAAACTTCCATTACTGTGATTATCATGTCTTCTCTTCTGTTACATATGTATATTACATATTACATTATGTATATTAAACTCTGCCTAATTGGTTATTTAGTCCTGCCACAAACTCATGTAATTGGTTTAGACCAGGGTTTTTCAAACTCTGTCCTGGAGGGCCATTGTCCTGCACAGTTTAGCTCTAACCCTGATCAAACACACCTGAGCAAGCTAACCAAGGTCTTCAGGACCACTAGAAATGTCTCAGTTACGTATGTAACCCTCATTCCCTGAGTAGGGAACGGAGACGTTACATCGGATGACGGAGAATGTGGGTTTCGCCTAGAAAGCCAATCCTCTTTGCGTATTAAAAAACGAGCCAATGGCAAAGAAATGCCATGGGTCTGCGGAATTTGCATAGTTTATGCACACCTCACCACGTGGGTATAAAGGGAGGATGTGGACGCAAAGGCAGCTATGTCTTCACTGAGGAGCTGAGACTGAACTCAGGCGTCTACCCAGCAGTACAGCGGAAGTGGCAGGGAGACGCGACGTCTCCGTTCCCTACGCAGGGAACGAGGGTTACATACGTAACCGAGACGTTTCCTTTTCATAGTCACTCCGGAGTTACGTCGGATGACGGAGAATGGGAGTCCCCTGTGTAATCACGCCACCTTCACAGCTGTCTTCCAGTGTCGAGTACAAGAGAGGACACAGGCTCCACTCGGAGATTATAGAATCTGGCGAATGTGTTGGGTGTCGCCCAGCCTGCAACTCTGCAGATGTCTGCTAGTGAGTCGCCATGCCTAGAGCCCAAGAGGAAGCCACACTCCAGGTGGAGTGGGCTGTCACACCAAGGGGGCATGGTCGACCTTGGTGCTAGTAAGCCAAAGCAATGGTGTCCACTATCCAGTGAGACAACCTCTGCTTTGAGAGAGCCCTTCCCTTCTGGCTCCCACCATAACAGACAAAGAGCTGGTGTAAGGTCCTGAAACACTTCATTCTGTCTACGTAAGCATGGAGGGTGTGTATTGGACAGAGCAGTGCCAAGGCTGGGTCTGCCTCCTCCGCTTGCAGGTTCACCACCTGGTCCCGGAAGGGAGTGGTAGGAACCTTGGGCACATATCCAGGCCGGGGTCTCAGGATCACATGTAGGCCGGCCCGAATTCCAGGCATGCTTCGTCAATGGAGAATGCAAGCAGGTCCCCTACCCTCTTGATGGAGGCCAGTGCAACCAGGAGCGCTGTCTTCATTGACAGGAATTTAATCTCAACTGATTGCAGAGGCTCAAATGGAGGTCCCTGCAGGGCATTTAAGACCACTGAGAGGTCCCAAGAGGGTACGAGAGGAGGGCGAGGAGGATTCAGTCTCCTCGCTCCTCTCAGGAACCTGACGATCAGGTCGTGCCTTCCCAGGGACTTACCTTTAACTGCTTCGTGATATGCGGCGATGGCAGCCACATACACATTCAGGGTGGAGGGAGACAGCATTCGCTTCCAACACGTCTTGCAGGAAGGAAAGCACGACACCCTTCACTCCAACACCGTCTTACAGGAAGGAAAGCACAACACTGATCGAGCATCTCCGGGGTCTCTCGGCGAGAAGAGCACCAGTTGATGAAGAGGTTCCACTATAATGCGTAGACGTGTCTCGTGGACGACGGTCTGAGCGGAAGTGATGGTAGCCGCTACTGCAGGTGGCAGGATGTGAACCACTATAAGGTGCCCCGTCTCTGAGAAAGGAGGTCCTTCCTCAGAGGAATTGCCCAATGAGGTGCTGTCGTGAGGAGTATCAGTTCGGAGAACCAGGTCTTGGTGGGCCAATATGGGGCGACCAAAATGACCTGCTCCTCGTCCTCCTTAATCTTGCACAGAGTCCATGCGAGAAGGCTCACTGGGGAAACGCATACTCTGCGTAGGCCCCATGGCCAGCTGTGCGCCAGTGCATCTGTGCCGAGCATGCCCTCGGTCAGAGAGTAATACAGAGCGCAATGGGATGAGTCATGGGAGGCAAACAGATCTATCTGTGAGTCCCCGAGCTGGTCCCATATCAGCTGGACCGAACTGAGGATGGAGTTGCCATCCGCCATAGACTGGACGGAGCCGTGACAGTTAGTCGGCTGCAAGGTTCCGCTCTCCTGGAATGTAAACAGCACGAAGGGACCTCAGGTGCTTCTGACTCCATAAGAGGAGGTGGCATGCGAGTTGCGACATCTGGCGGAGATCCAGCGACATCCAACGCATGGAGGTGGTGCAGGGCAAGGCGTACTGGCAGCAACTCAAGGCAACTGACATGCATGAGGCGCTGGGGTCCTGTCCAGGAACCTGCGGCTGCATGTCCATTAAACATGGCGCTCCAACCCGTGGCAGAGACATCTGTGGAGACAACAACATGCCTGGAAACTCGCTCTGGGGAACTCTGGCCGGTAAAAGCTGAGGTTCCTCCACGGGGTGAAGGTCTGACGGCAGGTCAGAGTTACTGGAACTCTGAACGTACCGCAGATGCCATGCCCACCTCGGAACTCGATCGCGAAGCCACAGCTGAAGCGGTCTCATATGAAGCAATCCGAGTGGCGTTGCCGCGGCTGCGGATGCCGTATTCCCTTCAGGAGTCTCTGAAAAAGTTTCAGTGGAACCAGACGTTTGCCCTCAAACTGTCGAAGACAAGTCAGCAGTGAGTCTGTGCGCTCGCTCGTAAGCTGCGCGGACATGGCGACGGGTCTATCTCCATACCATGAAAAGAGATCCTCTGCACGGGGCATAGTTTGCTCTTCTCCCAGTTGACCCGAAGGCCCAGATGGGAAAGGTGCCAGAGCACAAGGTCTCTGTGTTCGCAGACCTGATCTCGAGAGTGAGCAAAGATTAGCCAGTCGTCGAGATAGTTCAGAACGCGAAACCCTTGTTCACGAAGGGGAACAAGGGCTGCTCTGACAACCTTCCGTAAAGATGCTGAGGAGACAGAGCTAGCCCGAATGAGAGAACCGCATACTGATATGCCTGTCCCTCGAAAGCAAACCGAAGAAACACATTCGCCAACACATTCGCCAGAATCGGCTTGAACCCACCGGTTTTCTTGGGACAATAGCCGCGTTTCCACTGCCGGGCCAGGGCCGAGCTGTGCTAGTGTGTGCCAGGGCCAGTTGCGTTTTCACTGTCACTTCCGGGGCTTGATCGTGGCTTACTCGGGGCCAACGGCCAAGATTTCTCAGCCCGTCGAATACCTTGGGCCAGAGGGGGCCAGCTCAGGCTAGAGGCATGCTCAAGGTAAAAGGCAGAGTTTATCTGTGTTATGGAACATTATGATCAGCAGCAAGATGCACATTTCACTTTTTTATATTGCGCAAAAAAATCGCTGCTTGAAATGGAGAATCGCCTGTACTGGTCTGTCCAGGATACAACAGCTATTCTGACCATTTATTTTAACTTAAAAAATAAATTCATTCATAATACCCACAGAAAAGGGTTGGGTTGTATGTCGTTTGATCCAGAAAGGTGTGTTAGGGGTGGGGTTTAGGGCAGCACTGCAGGGCTACTGGCACGGCAGTGGAAACACAAGCCCGGTGCTTGAGGCCACTAGCTCGGCTCCCTGTTAGCTCTGGCCTAGCCCTAGCCCGGCAGTGGAAATGCTGCTAATGAAGTAGGGGCTGTAGAACCCTGACCTCATCTCGCTCTCATGATCGGGGCATTGCCACTGACCATCGTAAAGTGGACTTCTCTGAAGCAGAGAGGAGACCGTGCGAACTAAATCGCATAGCCGAGCCTGATAGTTAGGGCGACTTAGCGGGACAGATTGAGGAGCTCTAACCAAACCCCCAAAAACTGATCCAGTGGAATCATCCGAGCCACAGGCGACCCCCTGGAGAGGCAGCGGGGGCAAAGGACCAGTATTCCACAGGGGTCTGCTCTGCCAGGGGTCTAGCGATAGAGGGGATGACAGTGGTGTGGTCTGGAGATGACACACACTGCCATCCATGCCCTCAGAGACAGAGGAGGACGAGAGTGGCGAGGCACGGGGCTTTGCACACTGCCATCCTACCCTGTGTGCTCAGGGATGGGATGCAGCTCTTTGGAGAAAAGATTCTCTCCCAGCCCTCCACCGGGGGAAGGAGTGGGCCTGCAACCACTCCCTGAAAGAACTGCAAGCCATATCTGAGCTGCCCGTGAACGGGAGCGCAGCACAGCCTGGCGTACAGCGGGGCTGGTACGGACAGGGCGCCTCCCTGCGACCACCTCCACGGCACGGCCCAGTGCTGCCGGGGCCGGGCAGGAGGGGGCGGAAGTCGCAGGAGGGTGCATTCGGCGGCAAGCGTCCTGAGCCGGCAGCTGGTTGGCAGCAGAAAGCCGCAGTGTCAGACAAAAAAGCCACAGTCCACTTCTGGGCAGCCGAGAACTGTTGGGCAGAGTTCAAGACCACGCCACCGAAGAGGCCAGCCTGGGATATGGGGAAGTTGAGGAAACTGGTTCACTCAGCCTCACGCACATCAACCAGGTTAAGCCAGAAAAGTCTGACCACGCATGTGGACATCACCTGACTCAGGGAGCATGCGGTCATCTTCGTCGCTCGTAGAGCAAGGTCGGTGTCGGCAGGCAGCTCAAGGATGAGCCCTGAATCAGCCCTACCCTCGTGCATGTCATTGAACACCCAGAAGGATGGCAATAGCACACAGTGAGGTGGCAGCCTGCCCCGCAGCTCTATAGTTCCCCGCCACCGGAGTAGACAAGAACCTACAGGCATTGGAGGGGTGCTTAGGGTTGCCACGCCAGGTGGAGAAGTTGTGGGGACACATAAGTGTTGCCACAAAACACTCCACAGGGGGAACCCCAGCATACCCTGAGACTGCGGCCTCTACGAGAGGCCGCTGAGTGGTCGTGAAAAGTCAAAGGAGACTTCCACGATCTCATGGCCTCTTCATGCACATCCGGGAAGAAGGATTTGGGTTTGCCCCCTAAAAACCAATCATCTGCCTTAAGTGCTCGGGACATGGCAGAATTTTCCACACAAACCCGATACTCTTGCCAGCCCGGGAAAGCATAGCTGTGAACTCTGAATCAAACTCGCTATGCTAGCACAGACGAGCCATCTCCAGAGGACTCCAGCTCACCTTGTGATGCGGCGATGAACATGATTTCATCAGCTGGGGGACCGAATGAGAACGAGGGCCCGCGGGCGGCCCCCGCCCACTCACTCGGGACCACGTGGGATGCAATGTGAAAGACGGGGTGTGGACCGAGGAATTTTCGTCGGTTTAGTTCCAGACCTGACGTCTTAGGTCACCCTGGCCACCAGCCAAAGTATAATCTCACGTGGAGAAAAATAGTTCAGGTTGTGGATGAGGGGACTCTCACTCTATTGAGCTCATTGAGTCTTGACCGTTATACATTGCGATGGTCACGTTCCCACTGAGAGAACGTGACACACCCACAAGCGCTGTCTGAGCCCGATCAAAGCCCAAACACGTCAAACAGCGCTCGCGCCCATCAGCTGAATCTATCAGAATACCGCACTCAAAAATACACGGGCAGATCATCTTTAAAAAGCGTGCCGTGTGCACACTCTTTTAGTGAGAGGAGAAAACTTCGATGTTGAAGCGACCAGGGAGAAACACACACACTGGCAGACCACTGCTCAGATCGCAGGCAATGTGAAACTCGCTGGATACCGCCATCACACCAACACCAGAGAGTTCGCTCATCTCGAAGAGATGTAGTCACTGAAAACACTCAGGATTTGGCTTGTGGAGTGAAGATATTCTCTTGGCTTCGAAGCGAAAACATAGCTGTGTTTGCGTCCGCATCCTCCCTTTATACCCACGTGGTGAGGCGGGGATACGCTATGCAAATTCCGCAGACCCATGGCATTTCTTTGCCATTGGCTCATTTTTTAATGCTTGAAGAGGATTGGCTTTCTAGAAGAAACCCCCATTCTCCGTCATTCGACGCAACTCGGAGTGACTATGAAAGGGAACTCACAGGTAAGTGTGTTTGATCAGGGTTGGAGCTAAACTCTGCAGTACAGTGGCCCTCACCAAGTTTGAGAAACCTTGGTTTAGACAGTGTTGCTGTGTGCAGCTGGTTGGGAGGTTCAAACTAACAGAACAATATTTTGACTGCACCACAGAGCTACAGTGTTTTCATTTCAGAGAAATCCACTTATGAATTGTTAACTTACTGTTATCGCATTAAAATGGGATAGGAGAAAGTATTTAACATCCAAAAATATTCATATCAGGTTTAAGAAAAGCTACCATTTGGGGGTTGATAAAACAGAAAGGCAAATGGAACAGGTGAGTGCCCATTCAATATATCAGACAGGAAGGTCAGCATTTCACACTCTGATGACACAACAGATTTCAGAGACCTGCCAGGTGTAGGGGAAAGCGGGGCACAACCTAACACATTTGGTGTTGGCTCAATTATTAGAGATTTTTACACAAGCAACATACACATCAAGTTTTATTCTAGGACCATTTTTGTACTGTTGCTCTAAAATTGAAGTGCAAATATTACAACTTACCCCATTTGCGGGGTTAATTGTAAAAGGCAGAGGGGTTAGCTGTAACACTTGTGTGTAACACACATAATTCAGTACTATTTTATTTGTGATATTGTTTGTGCATCTGTATAGACAGATATCCATACATCTATCCCTCATCCAATCATCCTTCTATTATGGATCAATATCATGGATAGAGACATAGAAAAGGGCTGCACAGTTTTGCAATAAATAATAATAAATAATAATAAATGAAATCATAAAATAATGTAATTGCAATTGAATTAGATTTGTGTGTGGCAGCTGAATGTAAAATTATTATTATTAATAATATTGCATTATTAATTTTAGTTTTTTGCATTAAAAACAGGCAATATTTTTAATAAATAAACAAGTGATCAATGCATAGTAAACTAAATTTTAAACATTTTAAATTCCAACATTGTTTGTGAAAGTCCAACAAAGTTAAATGTATAAATAAATACTCAAACCTGAAAATGTGTGTGGCTCCCTGTTTTCATTTGATTATCATTGTACACTTGGTGGCTTAAGCCTGTTTTATGCTTCTGCGTCAATCAACAGCGTACCCCGCAGACCCCTATCTGTCGACGCAAACCCCTCTCCGACCCCTCGGCAGTTTCTACGTGCACCTCCAAAAATTGGACTTTTGAAGGGCTTTGATCACAGCAAGGGCTTTGATTGGTCAGATTATACATCAATTCAGTGTAGCTTTTCTGGTTTCCTTTTTAACATTTGCACCCTCGTACTGATAATTATAATACTCTTAAAAGAAAGTAAATAAATAATTAAACCTAAATAAACTGTTGGTTTTTATTTCATTGATAATATATGTCTATAACTGTTATCATTTCTTTCTTTTTTGCTCACAATAAACTTCAATCAATCAATAAATCAACGTTTGTTTTGAAACACAGTTTGTTGTTTATTTTTCAATACAATGTTCACGGTTAACTTACATAATTGATAATATACTAACCAAGTCTGCCACAGGACACATTATCCTGCCATAGCACAGTTCCATGTGGATACTGAAAAAAATACTTCCAAGTCATTCAGAAAAGCTATCGTTATGGCAGCTCGGGTGAAACCTTTCTTTTACTGTCTATGAGTGGTCATCCGTGTTGATTCTGTGGGGATAAAGTTGTGTCGTCTTGTTAGCTCCAGCTGACAGCTGCAATAACATTCTCTCTCTTTCGCTCGGGCGCACAGGACTATTCGCGAACCACACACCCCTGAGCGTTCTGGCGGTAAAATGCACCGCGAAGCACCACAACCTCAGGCAGAAGCATAAAACGGCCACGACGCCGTAGCAGTGACGACGTAGCTACGCCGTGGAGTCGACGCAGAAACATAATGAGGCCTTTAGTTGTAACACTGTGCTACAACTAACCCCGCTGTGTATTACATATTTTAAACCTAGCTAACCTTTGATAGGAATTGCTGAAATGTATTAAAACGGTGCAATATTTTAGCCAACAAGACAGTGATTAAGGCAATATAAAGTTAGATTTGCAAACATAGGGGAGCACAGGGCACAACCTAACGCGAGGTTAAATGTAACTTGGACCTTTTACATAGTTCGTCAGGATCAAACCGGTTGTCTTTCCGCTCTTTTTCTCTCGCTGCCAGAAGACGGTCTCCCGTGAATTTGTGGAAAGTTTTGATTATATTTCGTGAAGATACTGGACAAAGACTGTTTTGACACCATGCAAGTACATTTTTTTATCATAGATTTTTCAAAAATTCACATTTATTTAATTAACAGCAATCAAGCAAGTTATTGTTGTGGACAAGAACACTTGTGAGATTTAGCACATTGGCCTTATTATCAAGACAACAATATTTGTCCTTGTTGCATTGTACTGAAGGTTACAATGCCTATTCAGTGATATGTAAATTCTGATATCGCCTTTGCAAGCCATTACCAATACAAGAAAGATAACTTCAACACAGAGCCGTTTTTGAGCACCGTAAGCTAAACATTTAACTTTTTTTTAAACATTTGACTATTTTTTTAAGGGAGAGTTGAACAATGAAAAGTCATCATGTGTTGAACATTGTTCTAAATCCATATACAGCTATTAATTTTTAATTAAAAATAAATAAATAAAAATTAAGAGAACCACAAGAAAATTAACAGTTTATGGATATGTGTGACCTATATAGTTTTGGAACAACTTGTTTTTCATGTGATTTAAAGAAACTCTCACTTCCCTGTCTCTCTGCCACTGGTTAAATAAATATTATGATTATGTATAAAAAGGTTTTTTTTTTAATGCAGGACATTTAGTAACAGAGTATAGCAGTGCTCAACACAAACCGGTTGTATACACAGCAGTACGAGAGACTGATCAATCATCTGCCTGTATTAACTTTAGATGGAATTGGTTCAAGAACATTTTGTGAACTGGGAGCAAGCCAAGCTTCAGCCCAACAGTCCCATGTTGCAATTAGTTGGCAAAGTTCCAGTCTTAAAAATGGAAATGCTGGTTACTCATACTAAAAGATAAGGATAAACATCATCCAGATACAATTTGTTACATCAGGGTTTCAAAAGAAAAACACATTGCAATGTTACCTTTAGAAACAGCGATGTGTGGAATAGTCTTGGATGGGAGTGTGTTTTGTTTTGCTGGAAAAGCACAGAAAAACTTCCAGATGCATATGGGGAAGAGCTTGCAGCACTTAATCATTCATCTACTGCTTACTTTTGGATTTAGAGCTGTCAGATGTCCCATCTTATTATATGCTTCAGATTTAAATGAACACATTTTTTTTTTCAAGCAATCAGTGGCCTGATGAAATGCTATTTTTTTTATAAATTACAAAATTGTTATGGTTAATTACAATCAAAATAGACTTTGTTTTTACTTTTTCTGGAAGGGATAGTTCACTCAAAAATGAAAATTTTGTCATCACTTGCTCACCTTTTAAGTTGTTCGAAACCTGTATACATTTCTCTGCATTTTCTGCTGTTCTGCTGAACACATAATAATATATTTTGAAGAATGTCTGTAACCAAGCAGTTGATGGGCCCCATTTACTTTCCATAGTATTCCCCCCATATTGTTACAGTATATTGTGTGGTTCTAGCACACATACATTTTACATGTTTGCATAGACAGTATAATATTATAGTATGTAAAAAGTTTCGGTTACAGATGTAACCCCACGTTCCCTGAGTAGGGAACAGAGACATTACGTCAGATGACGACGAATGGGGTTTCGGTTAAAAAGCCTTTCAACTTCGAGTGTTACAAAACGACTTGGAGAATACACATATGACACGGAGGGATGCATATGGACACTGGGGTGTCCAGCCACAGGTGGAATTTTTAAAGCCCAGGGGTTGCAAAGAGGCTTGCCAAGGGAAAGACACATGCTCAGAGAGGCTTACAGTGGAAATACACATAGGGGGTCGCTCAGAGGAGAGACCATGCACACGGCAGGTACCTAGCCAACGCGCAGGCAATAGACATTGGCGTCGACGTCAGTAGTGCTGGAGTCGGAACTGGAGGCTGGAAACTCAGGACTTTCGGGGAAGCTCACCTGACGAATAATCGCACATATCCAGTCCATGGAGTGGAATGTGCAAGCGAAGCACCTGAGCGGGTCCGGTACTAGCTGGTTGAAGCGAGTTTGTGAGAGGACACTGGCTCCACTGGGAGATTGTCAAATTTGGCAAATGTGTTGGGTGTCGCCAAGCCTGCAGCTCTGCAGATGTTTGTTTGTGAGGCCCCATGGGCTAGAACCCAAGAGGATTCCACACTCCAGGTGGAGTGGGCAGTCACACCAAGGGGGTCAACCTTGCTGCTGGTGTGTCAAAGCAATGGTGTCCACTATCCAGTGAGACAGCCTTTGCTTGGAAAGAGCCTTTCACTTCAGCTTCCCACCATAACAGACAAAGAGCTGGTCTGAGGTCTTGAAACACTGCATTTTGTCTACATGAGCAGTGCCATGGCTGGGTCTGCCTCCTCCAGAGGCAGTGCTTGCTTGTTCACCACCTGGTCCTGGAAGGGACTGGTAGGAACCTTGGGCACATATCCGGGCCGGGGTCTAAGGATCACGTGAAAGTAAGCCGGTCTGAATTCCCGGCATGCTTCATCAACAAAGAATGCGTGCAAGGTCCCCTATCAAGTCAAGTCCTCTAGGATGCAGTCTTCTCGCTCCTCTCAGGAACCTGATGATCTGGTCGTGCTTCCCTACGGACTTACCCTCCACTCTATCATGGTGTTTGGCAATAGTGGCAACATATACTTTGAGGGTGGAGGGAGACAGCATTCGCTCCAACATCTTGAAGGAAGGAAAGCTCGACACCGATAGAACATCTCTGGGGGTCTTCTCTGTGAAAAGAGCACCAGTTGACAAAGAGTTTCCACTTAAATGCGTAGACGTGTCTCGTGGAAGACGCTCTTGCAGAAGTGATGGTAGCCACCACCGCTGGTGGTAGGGTACTCAAACCTGCCTCATCCTGCCCCATCCTGGAGCCGCACGTGGCATAAAACAGGGCGCAATGGGGTCGAGTCGTGAGAGGCAAACAGATCTATTTGTGCATCCCAAACTATTCCCAAGTCATCTGAACCGACTGGGGATGAAGTTGCCACCATTGGGGAGGGGCTGAAGCCGTGTGAGCTCATCGGCTGCGACCTCAGATGCTTCTGACTCCATATGAGGAGGTGGCGGGGAGTTGCAACATATGGTGGGAGCATAGACAACCTTGATGGTTGATGTACGCTACAGTGGCGGTATTGCCTGTAATGATTTTGCCAGACTGAATCAACCGTCCTCCAAGGACTCGGACCCCCCCCCCACACACACACACACACAAGCCCTCCCCTCCCCCACACACAAGAGGGAGGCTTCTTGGGCCTGACGTAACACATTGGAATGTGAAAGAATGTCTGAACAAAGAGGAAGGCATTCCTTTGGTGTTTAAAGACATTTTCTTTATTTCTTTATTCTCAAATGTTTTTTATTTATGTGTGTTTTTCCCCAGGTCACCGTGAAATATCTTTGTTGGTTGCAGCATAAAACAGGAATTAGAAATAACTTCCTTAGGCATTGTAAACAGAAGTATATGTTCATTTAATGTAACATAATGCTCCTTGGTGTCTCTAGAATACGTATCAGATGAACGACCCGAATATGTACAGAGATGTAAAGTAAAGTGTGTTTTTAATGTTTTACTGCCAAGGAAGATCGAACTGTTTCAATAGTAGCCCTTATGTGAACACACCCCTCCCACGAGGAGCGCGTGGTCTGAGAACAAAGAACCATAAAAGAATGTTTCCCGCTTGCAGCCTCCATCTCCCCGATTGGCTCAAGCCAACAGGAAAGGGATGGATTTCACCAAGGTGATAAATGAAGGAGCGCCAGCTCCGCCTTTCCTCTTCCGAAAACACCTCATGTCAAGAAGCACGTAAAGGATCTCCTCACGGAGATCCGACCCCAACCGGGATCCTTCTTTTGATCGTCCAAAGTTTCGTCTTCTCCTCAAATGAACTACCAAGTTCGTTTCCCAGGAAAGGAAGTGGACTTTGCCGATCTATTTCCTCGGGGTAACGTCACCTCAAAGACTTTTAAGCCTTTCAAACATTCGCGCCGAATGCCAACGAACGCCACGTGACTCCCCACGGAACAAAGGGGCCACGCGTAAGCGACCAACCATGCACGCGCCAGGACGGGACGCGCTCACGCGCTCCACGGAACGCGCGCACACAGGAGAGCAACTCCCTTCATCGTGCGGGACGGACCACGAGTCCGCGACACACACAGACCAAACATGTTGTGCAAGTATAACGTTACCTTCTTTTAGAGCTTCTCAGAAGCATAAAGAAAGTGTTTTCATGGTGTTCAGAAAGATTAATTGACTGTTTGGTGATTGTAACTCCCTCTCTCTCTCACCCTCACTCTCTCTCTCTCTCTCTCTCTCTCCAAATCACTTATCGTCTAACGCCCTGCGTCGTCTTAGTTTGTGTTTAATGTTTGTATATACATGTATCATTGTAACGTAGTAAATGCTTACTTATTTGCCTTATTGAATACTTTAATAAATTCAATATGATCATTTGTGACTGAATCACTGTCCTGCTCATGACATAAGTCCCTGAAGTGAAAGATCGAACGCTACATGCTTTATATAACTAAACATACCAAAAATGTTATGTTTTGTTGGAATCCTGAATTCTTCTGGCCAGAGAATTAAGTTTTCCCTGCTCTATAAATTAATTGAGCTAATTAATTTTACTTGTCTTGTAAGACGTGGTCTGTGCAATCTATTACAATTAATTTGTGGTTAAGTGCAGAGATACACGTGTATACATATAAGTAAAGTTAACAGAAAGCCCTCATCGAGGGATTTATTAACATGTAAGACCGGGCTGATCCAAATCGGTATGAATAATTATTAATTATGAATTATTAATTATGATATGCAAATTCCCCTCGATCAGACCCGCCCAGAGTCTTTACATAATGGTGGAGAATGAACGAGCACTTCAAACTTGTTTATGAGCAAATCAGTTTCAGTCCAAATGTGTATATTGTTATTTAATATTGTTATGTAATATTTAATATTACACGCACACATCGGAGTGAACGCTTTGCGAACTTGCGATATGACTGAGCTGGGCACAAAAGCTGCCTCAGCCAAGCATATTTAACAAGCTGCTAAATGTTCAAACGTTTAGTCACTGTTAAATTGCTAAAAGTAAACTGCAGTTTCCTCAGTATTAAATTTGTTCTGACACAGATGGAAGAGAAACCTCTGGACGAACATTTTTAATAATTTTAACTCCTCTGTCAGAACGAGATTCTTCTGACATTGGAAGACAAGATTTAGTCGAACGAGATTCTTCCTCTAGTCTTAAAAGGCCTTATCTTATATTATAATCGTTAGAAAAACGATGAGCTCCTGGTTGAAAAAAACATTGACTTAGCTAATCAAATGTATAAAAAAACGCATATTATCATAAGTGCTATGTGATAAATGTTATTTGGAGTTTTTGAAACAGATGGATAATTCCTGTTTCCCTTCTGCACAGCGCAGCGAAAAAAGGAAAATCCTGCCAAACGTGTTTGTGAAACAATAGCACCAAAAGAAAATCCAAACGGAAAACATTCTAATCATTAACAGTAGTTGTGATAAATGTTATTTGGAGTTTTTGAAACAGATGGATAATTCCTGTTTCCCTTTCGCACGGCGCAGCGAAAAAGAAAATCCTGCCAAACGTGTTTGTAAAAAAAAATAGCACCAAAAGAAAATCCAAACTGAAAACATTCTAATCATTAACGGTAGTTGTGATAAATGTTATTTGGAGTTTTTGAAACAGATGGATAATTCCTGTTTCCCTTTTGCACGGCGCAGCGAAAAAAAAAATCCTGCCAAACGTGTTTGTAAAATATAGTACCGAAAAGAAATCCGTCGAGATTTAAATTCCGCACTATTCGTGATTATGCAGAAAATAGGTGTGTAATTCGCTACACGTCCTCTGAAACAATCACATTTGAAAGCGGGCTGGCTGTAATACTACTGCCAAACACTAGGGTGCACCCCTGAGTGTTTTCCAGTATCAGATGACCCCAGCCCCGACTTAACCCTCCATGAACGCAATAGCGCCCTCGTGTGGACACTAACAGCTAGGTCATTTCTTTCCTCAAAATTCTGTCAGGAACACCCTGCTTCCTTACTGAATTTCGAACTAGTTTCCCTAATTTTCAATGCATGTGCAATCTACAGCCTGTTTCATTAACATGATTTTCCTTGCCTTGACTGTGTGCACTTGTTTTGAATTTGGTTCAAACCACATTTGAACTTGAAATTCAGAATTAAGTCTTAACAGTTTCTGATGACCACTTGGGAGGAAAGCGCCCCATTGTGGCCATCACCTAACCTCACTGTCCTGAATGGCTTTCTCTCTCCCAGTCGGTTTTGTTTTGGTTACAGTCACTGATCCCTCACCGTAATCGTGATTGTCATCAAATATAACACCAACCTATAATTTTACTACACTTATTTAAATTTGGTTTGAAACAAACAAATTTCAAAGTTAATTTGAATTAAGTCTCTCATTTCCCATTGGGAAATTGCTTTATGGCTTTATTTCTATATTTCCATTTCAAATTATTTTTAATAATTTTGATCTGGTTTTATTACAACTGTATCCTTACTAATCTAAAGGTTACTTTACCCCTATGCATTTGCTCAATTTGAATTGTATTTAAATCAGTTTGAATGCACTTCAAATCAAGCTCTCTGTCAGCCAGATTGACCACTAGAAGGAAGGGCCAAAGTGGCCAAAACTCGCCACTACAGATTGCTTCCTCCTGTGCTCCTCCCGCTGCACTTAATGCTATCTCTTCCCTGTATGGAGGTTGGGTTATTCTGATAATTGACATTGTCACAATTCCCTTTGTGTTTATACCATAGACTTTAGTAAAGCCGTTGCCTTTGATTTTTCAACAAAAATAGACACTCAACTTGATGTAGATAGAGGAGCTTTAATTCAAATTGAGGCACACTTGTTCTTCATCCTGTTTTGTGTTTGTAGGTAGAAATCTCTCAAGCGCTGTGGTAATGTGACAGTCACCTTCGCTTGGGGTACGGCTGGCTGGTTCCGTCTGATCTGCGCCACCATCGCTGACTGAGCGCAGGCCTCGTACTTTCCTGTATCTTTCTGTTGATGCGGCCCGCAACACGACACCACCAATCTGGCACCGCCGGTTGTGTTCAAGGTCAAGTTGCTTGAAAGGGCGCACCTCGGTACAGATGCACGAAATGCCTGGGACGCTGCTGTCAGGTGTTGGGGGGTGACAGAGGGACCAGCCACGAGGCTGACTCCAACCGGGATGACCTCATTTCACCCCAGGCAAACTAGGAAAAGGTATTAAAACCCATCCACTTAATATTGGCCACTGAATCTAGAGATTCCCCTGATATTTGAAGTGGTTGGCTTCCTCCGCCTCTCCAAGCCACAAACTGCAGGCTTTAGCCTCACAAACTGCCTCTTTCACTTTTAACACTTCTTGTGTACTTAAAAGGCCTTGTGTACTTTGAAATGCTATTAATAGCATTTCATTACAGACCTCCCCATCTTTGATGGTTGCATGTTACTTCAAACTTTGCTAGCTTGCCATTGCTCTGTTCTGTTGTGCTCTGTTCCTTTCAGTTCACCTAGAGACAGAACCTCTCTGACACACCAAGGAAAGCTGAAGAATAGTTTGACAACCAAGTCGTTAGCATCAACAGGTGACCCCTAAGCTAGCGCCCTGTCAAATCTTCATTCAGACCCATGATGACCTACCCAAATTGTCCCACCTAACGGTTTAACTGTCTGCATCAGTTAACCAAAATTTTCATACACGGCCTAGCCGGTATTATAGCTCGTTAGACGTAGTCGAACTTGCATTGGTCTCTCTGTGTGTGTTGTGTTCATCTCGCCCACAGTGAAGCCAGTATGTTCCAGTCCCACAACCCGCGGGGACAACCTGGAGACATGGCCGAGATTCATGACATCTCCATCCCTGCCCAAAGCCACCGGTTACTCAGAGCCCCGAGCCAAGAGCAACTGGACGCAGACGTGTACAAGCTGATGGCGCACAAACCAAGCCAAAGCTCCCACGACAAAGACTGGGCCAGACACGTCAACCTCGCCTACTAGCTTCAGCGCACACGCACGCCTCCGCAAAAGGAGCCGCATCGCCCTGGAGCACAAGGTTGCAACGCCGAGGATGACAACGACCCCGAGCTACAGAAGGAAGTAAAAGACTTCAAACTGCCCTGTCTAAATCTTCTACACAGACTGAAGAGAATAGTCAGAGAAAAGAACCAAAGAGGAATTCAACGAGAAACTCGACAAAGTGAAGCCCCTTTGCAAAGAGCAGAGGCTGAACTTAAAGAGATTAGAAAGCCACGGCCTACGAAAGAAACTCTCAAGAGGCCCGTGTGACCATCCACAAGCTCGTTCAGCAGAGACAAGATCTCGAACATGAACTTGATCCACAGAGTTGCAATACTCTTATAGACTACAGCATGACCGGAAAAGGGGAAACACACACCACAAGTCTCCCCTAACCAGTCTGCACATTTCAGCCAACAACACAAGAGCTGAAAAAGGGGAGGTGGGAAAGCCCGCCTTCCACCACATCTCTGACAATCTACAAGACATCGACTTTCCACCTGCTGTCTCCAACCGGTGTCTGACACCGACACCGACACCCAGCAGAACAGACCCAGGAGGGCCTGTGCTACCACCACCGGCTCCGAACGAGTTTGCTGTGGAACTTGCAGCGAACCTATAACTGAGGAGGACACCAGTTTCAAGAAACCTCTCCTCCTATCCCGTCAGTCACCATAGTTCTCCTGCCCCCACGCAAGGCCCACTCAACGATGCGTGAAGGCCCACTCAGTAAGAATTCCTAAAACCCCAAATTATTCTGAACTGCAACCCTAGAAGACACTGCACGAACGCAGTGCAAGACTCTGCTAAAAGGTCCTTGATCAACATCGGACGTAGAACTTTTAAAAAGTAGATGAAAATGGGTGTTCAAAGAGTTGCAAGACTCTGCGTTTGTAGAATTAGAATTTTACTAAGTTAAAGGAATCTTACATAGACATGTACGCCTCAACGGCCGACAGACTATGCATGACTCTTTTGAAACAAACAGTTTCTAGATGTTGTTTAGAACGGCACCGTTAAACATTTCACGACAGTGAAGAGTCACAGAAAACACCCACTCCATACTTTGCCTTGACGACAGAGTGTAGTAAAATCACCCGAGTTTAAATTACTGTTAATCAACAGGCGTGCACTTGACCATCGCGGTCCAACTAAAACACTACGTGCAATACGCATCTTGATAGCTGGCTTGCCTAAATGCAGATAAAACAAATAGCGGGAATTGACATCTCTACTTTGAAAAAATGTTAGGCCTTAGACTCCCAACTGGTATCAGGAACTTCAGCATTAAAGCGTAAGTCTGTGTAACAGAAGAATCATCTCAGCAGCTTGTAATCTGTACCGATATCTTTTCCGCTTTGGAAACAAAAAAAAAAAAAAAAGAAATCCAAAATCGCGGTATAAGTAAACCTGTTTCTGACGAAGACAGCTCAGGACAGAGTTATATGTATGTAGACCTGGGCGACGCTCCCCTTCTACAAAGTAAAGGCCTTAATTTTATTGTTAGATTGATGCAATTCACCTAAATTTTAGCTGCTTCTACAAGCAGAAAGCTACTAAACGATCAAAAGAAATAACTCGCGGAAAAGTCAGCATTCATGCATGAGAGAGACGTAACTATATATGCTTAGGAAAGCTAATCTATTCCCTTACTCTGTAAGCAAATAGAACAAGACAAGCTTTGACTTGCAGCAAATCTATTTCCTTACTCTGTAAACAAATAGAAGACTGTGAAGTAAAGAGCAGAGTTCCATGAGAAAATTAGCAAATGCCAAAACACATTTGCGTTTTACTTAATGCAACCAAGTTCTTGAAAATCATAAAGTATAGGTGCCTCCCTTTTAACCCGTTAAAACATGCATGATTCATGTAAAATACACAGACATTCTTCAGGTACTGTTGAATTGCTCTGACACCCTCTGGCTCCCATGACAACTTGTCACAGGAAGTGCTAACTCTTAATGTCACTTTTGTAAACAAACCAGCCTGGGTGGCTAAGCTAAACTGACCCATCACTAAGCTAACTTAGGCTAAGCTAACCTAGCTTAGCATCAAGCTAACTTGGGCTAAGCTAACCTAACCTAGCTCCAATCCAATGCAGGCTAAGCTGAATAACCTCAACAGTTAGCAGTTAGCATTATTTTCTTGAACCCTTAATCACCGCTGTGTTCCACAGTGCAAAGTATTCTAGAATACTTTCCTCAACACCACTTAGGGTTTCTAATTATTCACTTTCCGTGTTTGCAATTCTTATTAGCCAAAGTTTACCCTCACAGGGTTAGGAATACTCCTTGCTAACCATTGAAGACTAACTTCACAGATGCCCTGTTAATTAAACTCAAGTTTAACTGCAGGTAAACTGCGTAACTAACTACAGAAGAATTTGTATAACCATAGGAATTTTTCGTCGGCATGTTGACTAAACCTTTGGAGGAACACACCCAATGTGGTCTTGAACACGCAACCGCTACAACCCACTATAGAGTGTTGATCAAAGCAAATCCAAAGTTTAGCCACTAATGCCACTGATTATTCTCGACTTCAGATCATTCCCATGTTTTGATCATTTTATTTCCTTTTGCTTTAATTTTAATTTTATTTTTCCTCGTTAATTATTTCATTCCTTTGACCTTGATAATAATAGCAAGCAGCTATTCCCTTGTCCATTAGGTCCTCTATATGATTTAATTCCTTTGCCTCTCTTGTCCGAGTGTGGTTCCATTTCCCATAGGGCCCAGAAAGGAAGCAGACACCCTTATTTGTTATTTTGGCTTAGTTCCAGCCAGTGCACTCGTTTTGTGACCCTCTAACACAAGTAATCTCAACAATTTACTAAAGGCACTACTAGAGTCCTGAGGATCGACAATAAGCAGAATTTAAATAAGAAAGCTGTCCTTTCCCCTATTATCGTTCACACCATCGAGCCATAGTGAACCACCAGCTAAGTCCAGAGAAATAATTTAGTCATAAGAACCACCTTACGTCATTTATTTCATCTCGGCTATGTCCTTCCCAGGAAATACCCTCGGAACCACACAAAACTTAGCCCCCTAACATTCGCAGCTAAGATTAGGACACAAGAGACACTTAGCTTTATGCTTAAATACTTAACGAACCTATTAAGCAGTAGTTCTGAACTTTTAGGGCCACGCATTAATCACTCACAACAAGTGTGCCAGAATGCCACAGAGCCCCTGCGTAACCTGACCTCAACCTCCCAAGGAACCACTGCCACAAACCACGGCATGGCTCCAAAAGGATTGGACCAAGCTAACCAGAAAAGCCACGACATGCAGACCAGACTGTCACTTGCAAACTGTCTAACCAACCTGACTGCATGAAACAGATTCTGCTCGATATGGATTACGTCCAGTCGTGAGGTGCACAGCTTCCTAGCTCGTCAAACAGAGACTGCCAAAATGGACTATTAGCTGTTGCAATAAGCTTCGATCGCTTAACTCCCTGATCCAGAATCATACCAAAGGTTCTTACCGCCGTGGACATCAAGCAAGACCGACTTGAAACTCCACCGACTCCGACAAACCACCAGGTATGGAAAGGATGCCAATCTCAGAACTTTGTTTCTTCGAAGCTTGCATCCCACAGTGAGTTATTCCGTAAGCACCCTGGCCTGTCCCTGTAGCATATCTACCATAGCTACGAGACCACAAGCTCACATTACGCAAAGACTTTGTCCGAAAAGACTGGGTAAACACCCTCAAACTAACCTGTCTCTGAGCACGACTCAGAGCTGCCTCTAGGAGGCACCCCACACTTTCACTGAGAGTAAACCGTTCCAAGCCAACAGAGGGCAACACAACAGTCCTGGTGCTCATCGACCGCACCAGAGCAAGAGCTCTGAGCCGCACCTCATCACCAAGAGACTCAAGCCCAACCAGCCCAGAGCGGTACCCCTCTCAACACGCCACTGGTAAGCACAAATCTGAGCACACATCAGATAACAACAGTGCAGCCATGTCACTGACAGCAAAAATCCTGAAGGTGCTGAAAGAGTTTCTGCACAAGATCTCACAAGAAGGACAAGCCAGACATGCTATGTCTCAGCGCAAGACCCAAACAGACACCCAGAACACTGCTCGTCAGCATCACACCACAGAGCTCACTGCCACTTCACAAAGTGACAGCACCAAGCAGCCACCACAACTGACAGCTGCACAGCCTGAGCATGACAACACCGTGTCCCACACAACATCAGCCCAGACGCCAGGACTTCTGGGAAACCTAATCAAAAAGGGGGTGGCACAAACTCTGCCTAGCCACCTAGAGACAATGATTTGAGCCTTGAAGCCATGCTAGACACTAGCTCAAACATCACGCTACTGCCAGCCCAACTCTTTAAAAGACTCAAACAATCAGAGCGAACTCTCAAATCCCAAACAGGTGAGCTGAAGGTGCAATCCTACAGCCAAAACGACATCTGGCTCAAACAACTAGCTCCCATTCACCCAACAATTGGTCCCTATGAGCCTGATTTACCCGGTGTACCGATCACGAACGATCACGTACCCACTTCTGATTGGCCAAGATCTGTTAGATCGTTATGAGCCTTTCATAGACTTTAAACAACTGCATGGCTGAGCTCAAGTTCAAGTACCCCTCCCCATCCAGTCACACAGGTCAAGAGAACCTAACTGGCAGGTCACAGAGGTCACAAGAACTCCCACAGCCAGCCATAAAGGCACAGCCTCAGCACCAAATGGAAACGTGAACTTGCTACCCTGCACCTTTCAGCTTACCAAAAACTGAGACTAACCAAATGAACTTTGAGACAACCACCTCTCAACCCCTCCAACCGCCCAAACCGGCCGTCAACCACGACAACGGCAGCTCACCAAGCACATGCTGCTAAACGGCCCAACACTTGAAATTTATGTACCTCGTGACATCACTTCGCCACAGCTTGTGCTGCCACAGTACAAAAAGGGGGATATACCAGCCAGTGTATGCCTGTCACGCACCATGTGGGCTGCACACCGCAGCACCAGGACATCTCGGCATCCTCAAAGGCATCAGGCTGTCCCAGCCGACAGCCGCTGAAATCTTTCCCCCTTTCTCTCTCTCTCCCCTGTCTCTGTTACAGGATGCTGCTGTTGTGGTCGTCTCCCTGTGCCTCCAGCCAACCAGAGGACAACTGCAGTCATCACCAGGTCCGACATCACACGGCATAGGGTCGACTACCACGCAAGCAGAGCTAAATGGACACCCACGCCGCTGCTGTCAGAACGCAGTCAAACACCGGCATGTCCAGCAACAAAACGAACTGAAATCCTTCAGCCAAAAGGTAACTCACAACACAGAGTGCCTCCTCACAGACCATCAAGAAATGGAAAGGAGCTGTGACAGATCCACAACGCTCACGGCATTCTACTGAACCAGACAAGTGAACTCCAGCGAGACAACTGTTTACTGTCTGCCAGAATGACTTTGCTCAAAACTCAGCATCCGGCAGCCCTTGCTCCGAGACTCGGAGCTACCCTGCTGCGACCTGAGCCTGAGTCAAGTCCCATCCTTTACGAAAACCATGATTTCACCCTGATTCCAGAACTGGAATTATGAACTGTGAAAAACGGAGGTGCCCAGCCGAACTGAACTTGTTCTCAGCAACATAGCTCTCCTAGCTGTGTTTCAACTGAACACCTGCTACACTGCACTGCACCACTGCATCACCTGTTGTCCAATCCTGGACCGCAGCTGATTCTGCGCTGGGTACCTCTACGGTAATCAACCACGTCTTGACACTTGACATTCACACTCCACAAGAGACTCAACAAACGCAAACCTCCACAGCCACCACTGGACCCTCAGGAAGAGGGTACCACACTGGAGACTGCGTCCAACCTCATCAAGCTGAGCCCGAACCTCAGCCTAGCCACCACCTGCTACCTGACTTTCATGATTCACCTGCCATCCATCCATTGCGATGGGTGTCGTTCGATGGAAGTCCACGTAAGGACTTCATCTAACGAAAAGGGGGAGATGTAATGATTTTGCCAGACTGAATCAACCGTCCTCCAAGGACTCGGACCCCCCCCCCCCCCACACACACACACACACACACACAAGCCCTCCCCTCCCCCACACACAAGAGGGTGGCTTCTTGGGCCTGACTTAACACATTGGAATGTGAAAGAATGTCTGAACAAAGAGGAAGGCATTCCTATGGTGTTTAAAGACATTTTCTTTATATTCTCAAATGGTTTTTATTTATGTGTGTTTTCCCCAGGTCACCGTGAAATATCTTTGTTGGTTGCAGCATAAAACAGGAATTAGAAATAACTTCCTTAGGCATTGTAAACAGAAGTATATGTTCATTTAATGTAACATAATGCTCCTTGGTGTCTCTAGAATACGTATCAGATGAACGACCCGAATATGTACAGAGATGTAAAGTAAAGTGTGTTTTTAATATGTTTTACTGCCAAGGATGATCGAACTGTTTCAATAGTAGCCCTTATGTGAACACACCCCCTCCCACGAGGAGCGCGTGGTCTGAGAACAAAGAACCATAAAAGAATGTTTCCCGCGTGCAGCCTCCATCTCCCCGATTGGCTCAAGCCAACAGGAAAGGGATGGATTTCACCAAGGTGATAAATGAAGGAGCGCCAGCTCCGCCTTCTCTCTTCCGAAAACACCTCATGTCAAGAAGCACGTAAAGGATCTCCTCACGGAGATCCGACCCCCAACCGGGATCCTTTCTTTGATCGTCCAAAGTTTCGTCTTCTCCTCAAATGAACTACCAAGTTCGTTTCCCAGGAAAGGAAGTGGACTTTGCCGATCTATTTCCTCGGGTAACGTCACCTCAAAGACTTTTAAGCCTTTCAAACATTCGCGCCGAATGCCAACGAACGCCACGTGACTCCCCACGGAACAAAGGGGCCACGCGCAAGCGACCAACCATGCACGCGCCAGGATGGGACGCGCTCACGCGCTCCACGGAACGCGCGCACACAGGAGAGCAACTCCCTTCATCGTGCGGGCCGGACCACGAGTCCGCGACACACACAGACCAAACATGTTGTGCAAGTATAACGTTACCTTCTTTTAGAGCTTCTCAGAAGCATAAAGAAAGTGTTTTCATGGTGTTCAGAAAGATTAATTGACTGTTTGGTGATTGTAACTCCCTCTCTCTCTCACCCTCACTCTCTCTCTCTCTCTCTCTCCAAATCACTTATCGTCTATTGCCCTGTGTCGTCTTAGTTTGTGTTTAATGTTTGTATATACATGTATCATTGTAACGTAGTAAATGCTTACTTAGTTGCCTTATTGAATACTTTAATAAATTCAATATGATCATTTGTGACTGAATCACTGTCCTGCTCATGACATAAGTCCCTGAAGTGAAAGATCGAACGCTACATGCTTTATATAACTAAACATACCAAAAAGGTTATGTTTTGTGGAGTTGGAATGCTGAATTCTTCTGGCCAGAGAATTAAGTTTTCCCTGCTCTATAAATTAATTGAGCTAATTAATTTTACTTGTCTTGTAAGACGTGGTCTGTGCAATCTATTACAATTAATTTGTGGTTAAGTGCAGAGATACACGTGTATACATATAAGTAAAGTTAACAGAAAGCCCTCATTGAGGGATTTATTAACATGTAAGACCGGGCTGATCCAAATCTGTATGAATAATTATTAATTATGAATTATTAATTATGATATGCAAATTCCCCTCGATGAGACCCGCCCAGAGTCTTTACATGTCTAATCAGACCAGTACTTGTTGACCCTTGAGCAATACCCGGAATTGATGCAGAGTAAGACGTACTGCCAGCAGCTCTAGGCAATTGACATGCCATAGGCACTGGGGTCCTGTCCAGGAGCCAGTGGCAGCATATCTATTGCACAAGGCGCCCCAACCCGTGGTGGAGGCAACAACATGCCAGGAAGCTCATTCCAGGGGCACTCCAGCTCATAGAAAACTGAGATTCGACCACGGGGAGAAGATCTCATGTGAGGTCGAAGTAACTGGTACATGGAGGGTGCCGTGTTGCTAGGCCCACCTCACGACTCAGTTGGGAAGCCAAAGCTGAAGCGGTCTCACATGAAGCAATCCAAGCGGCATTGCCGTGGCTGTCATATGCCCCAGGAGTGGCTATACCATATGCCCCAGGAGCCTCTGAAACAGTTTCAGTGGAACCGCACTCTTGCCCTTGAATTGTCTCAGGCAAGTCAGCAGTGAATGTGCGCGCTCGCTTAACAAGCTGCCCGGACATGGCGACCAAGTTGATGTTCATACTGAGAAAAGAGATCCTCTGCACTGGGCAAAGTTTGCTCTTCTCCCAGTTGACCCGAAGGCCCAGACAGGGCTAAGTGCCAGAGCAATAGATCCCTGTTTCGCAAACCTGGTCTCGAGAGTGAGCTAGTATCAGCCAGTCATCAAGATAGTTCAAGGCGGCCCGGGGCAGCACACCATGTTGTCCGAGAACTCTGTGTACTCAGTGATGAGGGTGTTACTTCTTTCTTTAACCACATTAGGGTGCTGCCCACCTGGGGTGAGCAGCAGGGAGTGAAGAACAAAATATTCTCCACTAGGGGGAAGGAGTGGTCCTGATACCATCTCCTGAGAAGTAACAATCATCTGTGTGGCTTCCTCCACGACCGGGCTCGGATGAAGGCTGCTGCTTGGGCCGGCTGGGAGGGGGCGGGAGCCACAGGAGGGCACCCTCAGTGAGAAGAAGCACTCTGATGACACAGTTGCATCGCAACAGAGCATTCAACCAGGGAGTGTGCACTCGCTGTGAGATCGCGTCACACCAACACCGGAGAATCTCACGCGTCTGTAAAAGCTAACAGTTCAGAGATGGCTTGTGATGAATCAACTTGGCTCCGAAGCAAAAACATATCTTCATGTTGCCGGCATCCTCCTTTAATTTGCACGAAGGTGGGGCAGAGCTGCGCCATGCAAATTCCGCAGACTCATGGAATTGCTTTGCCATTTCTTTGCCATTGGCTCATTTTGTAATACTCAAAGTTGATAGGCTTTCTAAGCGAAACCCCATTCATCATCATCCAGCATATCTTCGGAGGGACAACGAAAGGAACACAAGCATTTTATACATGGAAGATGGTATTTTAACACACCATACAACTGTTTTTGATCAAATATGAGCTTGATATTCTCCTTTTTCATATTATATGAGCCAAAAGCATGATATATCAGATATTCAACTCATCAAATTACATATACAAAGTATTTTTTTGTGATATTTTGTCTAATTGTTTAGATTTGTTTAAAATGATGTCTACAATCAGCTGTTTATTCACAAGAGATATAAAATGTCTTTCTAAAAAGACACTCTCATAATAACATGTGTACAAATAAACCATGCCTCTACATGTATGGGATTACACAACTGCAGTTATACCTTTTATACAGCCCCGTGCCTTTTGAATGTCAGGATGGATGTTGCTTAACAATCTGACACCTACCATACAGAAAATAAATTTTGCTATGTGTGGCCATTGCAATTTCAAAAACAGTTCAAGCAACAACATCTGCAGAGTTTGTTTTAAAAAGTAACACCATGAAAAGGTTTGCACAAGCCAAAGATTGTCACTTAATGTCGCTATCAGTTTCTAATAGAAACATTTGTAATTTACCTTTAATGCAAATGGTAAATTATTTCTTCTCTAATAAGTTCCTGGCCTCTAGCTTATTAGTGATACAGCCTACTTAGGAAAACAACTTTTGCTTTCAATGAGGTTATGCAATCTGTCGCCCAGGGCTATAATGTACTGATAAGAATATTGTAAGTGGACCATTTTTAAACAGTTTTTTTTCTTTGTTGAGCGGAACCTCTATTATGGCTCTGAGAAAGGGCTTGTCATCATGTTTATAAAGAGATCAAAGTAGTTGTTGTGGCTTACATTTCAGGCAGAGTGTTTAAATTCATAGGGTTCCATGGCTACTGGGATCTGATGATCATCTGTGATCTGTTAGACCAGGTGGCGGATAACATGCACGTTTCATCATATCATTTGGCTGTCTATCAGGAAAGTCGAAATACATCACATACCCCAGTGTGAACTGGGCTCAATATATCATCCCACTCATCCCGAGGTGGGGTTTCAGCAGTGTTAGCACATTGCTTAAATGGCATACTGAAGATGCTGTCAGACAACAGCAAAGAGAATAAATGTTGAAATTGAGGGTTGTTTTTGTGTGTTGTTGTACAAGATTAGGGAGAGATGTGTTAGTGTTTAATGATCTTTTATGTTTGGTTTTATAGGGGTTTCTTTCATTGCCATGCTGTGGTTGCAGCAGGAATAATAAGGAGCATCAGTTTGTAATACAAAGTCAATCAAAATAACAAAAATACTCAGACATCTAGGCAATCTTAAAGAACTGGAATAGAACAACCAAACATCAACAGAAAGGTCAACTGAAACCTAGGGCTATACAGTTTATACAAATCACCTTTATGTATGCAGCGCTTACAATACAGATTGTTTCAAAGCAGCTTTACAGTGATAACAGGACAATTATTTAATGTTGCAAAGGGTTCATTTCAGCTGTACAGCAGCTCTAAAGAAATTAAATGAGTTTATTTCATCTATAAAGCAGGAAAGCGTACTCAGTTACATACGTAATCTTGGTTCTCTCTAGAAGAGGGAACGAGTATGCTTAAGTTGCTTACGTTATGGGTAATCTTTTCTCGAGATATTGAAGCCAAAAAATATCCTTAAAGGGACACTGTGTAGTCCTGTAGGTATTTTATTATCTGAAATCAATATTTTTATTTATAAATATGTCCTTAATGGTGTACAAATACCTCTGCAAATTATCTGACTTATCCCCGTAAATGAAGAATTTATTATCTTAATTATCATGGGACGGGTAGGTTCACGGAGGCTTCCATGTCGTTCCGCCATCTTGAAAAACTATAATAGCAGAGAGTGTCAAAAAGTACCACCAGCCAAATGCGTTTCCACAACGCGTTTTCGTTCAGACTCAGAGCTCAGCGTCACGTGACTGAAAGCATCAGAAACGGAGGAGGAGAGCATTGAGGCGCATTCGCGGCAAGTTTAGTTTAGTGCATTGCACTCCTATGTTTTTTTATTTCTCTATTATTTGTAACGTTAATGGCGGACCATACATACGCCGAGCCACAGGAGAAGACCTCGTCGCAAAAAAAGGCCAGACTTGAAAGAAAAAGAAAACGTGACCGGAGATTGCAAAAAAAACAGAGTAAATGTCGGGATAAGTTAGCGTTTTCAAGGTGGAAAGAGCTAATGCAGCAGAAAGATTTCAAAAGAGACGCTGAAGTAGCCTGCTTTCTCCTCAACATGTAAGTTAATGTTACAGTCTTACTTAATTTTTTGTCATTGCTTGGTTGTGTATTTTATTATATAGACAGTATAACATTTATAGTTAAAGTTAAACAAACTCTTTGATTAATAGCAGCTGAGTAACGTTACTTTACTCAATAGCTGCCATTGTGAAGGTGCTAAAATCAAGGTTTGTAAGTTTACACTTTATAACCTATAAATTCATTAAGAATATAGAGATAATGATTGTTTTTGTATTGTTTGCACACCTAAGGCTATTTCAAGATTTTAGTTTTCTGACATTTTATGTTATTTATCATTTATACTGTGACCGCATCGAATAATGCAGACGCATACAGTAATTTTGTATGTAGCCTATGACTATAGTTTCATTTGTGAACATTGGAGAGGGTCAATCCTACTTTGATCGTCTCTTGTAGCTGCCAGGTATCTTTGTCGTCGTTGTGTTGACACTCGCGCTCCTCGTCGTCCATCTCCTCGCCTAGATCCCACTGATCCACTGCCTCTCTGTCCTCTACCTCTTCCTCTCCCTCTTCCTCTTCCTCTCCCTACTTTTGAATCATCCGATAATGATATCTAACAATCACGTAAGTCAGAAAATATAACGAATAAAGTCGGCATTACTACTAATTACAACAGTTCATGTTTTTCAGTGTCAGCAACTAATACTGTAACATTCATTTGTTTGTTGTGTCACGTTGCTGTTTTTTTATTTTTTAATTACAAACCTGTTCATCCGGAGAGAAACTCGATGAAGTGTTACTACAAGACATCCTGTCATAGCTTTTTTGGTACATAACGGCAACCGTAGATGCAGTACGCACTTGAAAAAGCGAGGCGCTGGAGAGCAAAATTCGTTTGAATGCAAAACACTTTTTAACCACTAGATGGGGGTAGATCCCACACAGTGTCCCTTTAATTTTTCATACTGTATGTTGTCAACGCAGTGCAGCAGCCAGCAGGCCTAGAGAAGGCTATCTTTCTTGCCCATTGGCTTCCCTGAGGCAACTGCTGCAGCCTACCACTGTCTACGCGTAACAGCCAGCCAGAAAGGGGGGTTGTTTAGCATATATAACATATGGGATCAGAGGCTGCATCACTGGTTTCATCAGCTGAAGCGAAAATTTGCTCTTGGCGAATCTTATCTTCTCTCTTCTAGAGAGAACCGAGATTCCGTATGTAACTGAGTACGTTCTCTTATGAGAGGTTCTCTCGTATTGCTTACACTACGGGAACCCATTGTCCACGCCATACATCCGCCGTTTTAGGGTACCCTTTAACGTCAGTTAGATGACATTATCTAATCCTAACCCTACCCCAGACCTAAACCTACCCCGTCACCCGCCACCACATTAAAGGTAAAGCGTCAGTTGGATGATGTCCTCAGGATCGTCATCTAACTGATGTTAAAGGCACAATGTGTATTTTTCTGCTTTAAAAATAGCAAAAAATAACTGTATCTATGTTATATATTTCTATTAGATGTTTACTTACATTATCCCTAAAGTTTCCACCAACTTTCAAATACGGAGACATTTATAGTTTAATTCGAAGACACGGGACGTTTCTTTATTTCCGTTTCGTCGCCCGTCTATGGCGTCATATAAACTTTGACTCCCCTATTTTCTCTAACTTCCTGCGGAACCCGGCGAGACCGCCAAACACAAAGGGGAACACTGGTCTACCACCAAAAAAGCAAGAAAATGACGAAGAAAAAAAGTAGTACGGATTTTTATGTGTGTAAATCACGTGCCCCTCACGAGCGCTCACTCTTAACAGACACTTCCCGGCACTGCTCACGCCTTGCGCATCACAGACTGTTCATAAAGCGCTCACCGTTCAGAGTAACCGGGTCGTCTCATTCAAAACAGCTAGCTGTAGCTGTCAGCGAGCCGCCGCACATTGAATACTCATGAGTAAGGCTGCGAATGTAAGTTACGTGCCAGCCGCAGTGCGCTCACGCTTACTAAATAAATGCCTCACCTCTGGCGCCGCGCACTCACTACATTCCCTTTAGCCTTTAGCACATCTAGTGGATGCATAACGCAAACCCAGTCAAACGTTTGACTGCGGTATCTTATGGGCCTTGTAATCCGGTGCGCCCTATATATGAAAAATTGTCTAAAATAGGTAATTCATTGAAGGGGCATAATATAAATATTTATATTTGTATGTATTGTAGTTATGGATCACGATTACGCTTTGCCTGCACGTTCTGGTGCTAGAGCCAGCTCAGTAAAGCTCAAACGTATGGGTGAAAAATATGATCCGAGAAGGGTTTGTGACAGGAAAAAAAGCATGACACAGATAAACATTGGGGTTGCATTTAAAGCTTTGTGACAAGCTAAATCTACAGAGAGATGCCATATATCCGTATATTTTGTGAAACAATGATGTCATGTCATGAGCTAAGCTGGTTGTCATTGACAGCAACAACAACTCCCGTGAGCCCACGCTCTTTCCGACGTCATCAAAGTACGTCTTTTGTTATTATTTTAAATGAGTGACCCCTGGTGGCTAAAAATAACATACTGTACGTTTAAAGGGTACCCTATAAGGCGGATGTTGACGTATGGTCAATGGCGTCAGTTGTATGATGTCTTGGGATGCGACTGTGTTACATAACCACTAAAGATTTGAGTTCAAATAATGTTAATGCAATCAAATTGTATGAGTTAGCATGTTAATATTTGAATTTAATTGCAAATATGCTTGTATAGTTCAGAATCAAAATCTAAATTAAATCTAAATAAAAAATTTAATAGATGGTAACATTTTAATTCTGTAGTCCACTTTAAACATTCTATAAGTAACTTTGCATCTGCATGCATCAGCTGCCAATTTGTAGAGTGTTACACTGTCTGCTTAATATTTGCCAACATTTTTGTTTCCATGGTCCCCCAACAGAAGAGACGGACTGGGACTAAAAAAACGACCCTGAACTTTGACTAGGCTCAGCCCAAAGCAATCAGCGGGCGGAAAATCGACAATAACGCCTGCTGCTTGGCATGAGTGTCACAAAACTTTAATTGTGGCTCATGATCCTATACCATCCAAATTATAGCTAACAGCATATTATAAAATCTTTTCCATGCTCTCATAAAATGAATTTATTACTAAATAATCTTAATTAGTTTATACAGTAATTAATCTTAGCTACTGGACAAATAATACCACATCTAAATGAAAATAGGCTACACCATTACAAATGTAACTGCTGTATTCAAAATCTTCAAAGTTTGTAAGCATTAACTGTAACGTTACCAACATTTTTAAAAGTAAAAGCACAACGTATTTCTTAATATTAACTACTGCATGTGGCATTTTACAGCAAAAATGTTGAAGTTATTTTATTTGCTATTTTAACTACAGTAATCATTAAAAGTGTATCAAGCTGAATATCGCTTCCTAACATCATCCCTAGCAAGTAACTTGCAAAGTAATTTCTGATTAATTCAGTTTGGGAGTAGTAGAGATAAAAGCCCACCCACACTGACAATTGATTGGTTGAGTCCTTACCATAGACAGTATAAGAAGTGGACAGAGCGATCTCATTAGAACTCCATTGAGACAAGTGAAGCCCGCTTTTGGCGATTTTTGTAGTACTTCCATTCCTGACGCGCAGACTCAAACCGACTCAAACAGAGCTTGACGACGTAGATGTGACGTGAGCAACACGTCTGTCTTCTAGTGGCTGTGGCATGAGAAATCTGAATCATTCTCTTCCAAAACATGCAGAGGTGGAGAGTGGAGTAGGAGCTGTCCATGAGCTAGGTGCAGGAGAAACTTTTGCTAGGTATTCTGATTAATTATTTTGTCATTTTGCCTCCACGTTTCCCCAATTGCCCGCAAGCTTCCTGTCCGAGCAAGTTCTCATCCTTTATCGTCATATAGAATGCCAACGCGTTCTCATCCTTAGCGTCATATAGAACGTTATATGACAAAACGGCGTTATACTGCGCGCATGGTACCCTTTATTCGTATAACACGCGCTGTGATGGTTAGGTTTAGGTGTGGGGTAGGGTAGGGTAGTTTCATATTACGCTAAAGGATTTATGACGCCTTGAGTTCGCGTGTTATATAAACGATAAAGGGTACCATGTGCGTAGTATAGCACCGTTTTGTCATAAAGCGCTTTATGTGACGCTAAAGGATGAGAACGGGCTCAGAATGCTATATACAAAAACGGTGCTATACTACGCACATGGCACCCTTTATCGTTAATATAACACGCGAACCCAAGGCTTAATAAATCCAACACATCCTATAGCGTAATATGAGACTACCCTACCCTACCCCACACCTAAACCTAACCATCACAGCGCGTGTTATATTAATGATAACGGATGCCATGTGCGTAGTATAGCGCCGTTTTGTCATATAGCGTTCTATATGACGATAAAGGATGAGAATGCGTTGCCTGTCCATACGGAAATCTCTCTACTGTGCGACAGAAAGTCGCTTGGTTATGACACAATCGTTAGCCTACTTTTACAAAAAAACTGCTTCTACGGGGCCATAACATTGCCTAAGCTATAAGGTAATGGAGCATTTTATACATTGTCGTGTTTCTTTAGAAATAAATAAAGGACAAATGGGGTCTTCAAACGCCTCAGATGTAAAGTTATTTTAGCTGTCAAAGTGATGCCAAAATGAATGGCAGTCAATGGAAATGCTAAAGCAAGTGAAGTTCTGTTACAAGATGGCAGCTCCCGCGAGGCTTCAACTTCCGGTCGATGGATTACCCCCTTGGTCCTTACATGCACTTTGTGAGGAACATGCGCACACTAGCACACAAACGCTGTCTCTAGCCTGCTCCTTCTCTCTGCTGCGCGCGTCACGCATGCGTGCTGTTGCTTGCTCTAGATTCAGGGAGATTTTAAAGGGGATATATCCACTTTTTTAGCCCTTAAGTGCATTTTGTTGTATATTTGGTGTGTTTATAAGTACAGAAAATATGAAATTATTCTCTTCAGGTGCTTCGTTTATATCTTTATATTCTGTTTTGGTCATATTTTTCAACCTGTTCAGATTTTCTGTTCTCTATTAAGTTTTTTGAACAATTACGTCACAGTATTTGCCGCAAATAAGGATATCGACTACCATTCCAACACTTTGAGCAATCCGCCATTATTATTTCTCGCTCCAATTTTGTAGTCCAAGCTCAAGGATGCAGAAGTTAAGAGAGGGCAAGTCAAAATGTTCGGTTGTTGGATGTAGTGACCTGAAGCACTTCAAGGATTCCAACTTCAACAACCTCCGCCACATCAAAATCAAAGGAATTCAGGTAGACAATGTACAACACAAAATAAGTCTATATGCAGATGATCTCTTACTTTATTTACAACAACCACGAGTATCACTTCAAGAAATGCTCAATATTATCAGCAGTTTCTCCCTTGTCTCACATTACACTATCAACTGGAACAAGCAAATTTTACTACCACTTTCAGATGATGTATGGGATTCTGGAGCTCAGGACACCTTATTTCACCTTAACACAGGCAACATCAAGTAGGGATTCCAACACAGTCTCATGACAATGCGTATACCACGAATGTCATTTCTCGTGGCGTTCATACGGCAAAAATGTTGTTGTTTTTTTTGCGTGCATATGCTACGCACTAAAAAACCCTGGGGTAGATTTAGTGGGGAGGGGTGGGGAGTTTGTGTGTATTATTCGTCATAAAGTCCGTATCATATGCACATGAAAAACGCGGACCATATACATGCAAAAACTGTTTTTGGCGTATAAATGGCACGAGAAATGACATTTGTGCTATAGATACGAACACAGATTTCCCCCAGGCTGTCAGAGCTTTTCACCCTCAATTACACCCCACTCATAAAGAAAATTGAAGACGAATACAAACGCTGGACAAAACACCCACTCACATTCATCGAAAGAATAGCTGCTGTCAAAATGAAAACCCTACTGCAAATTAACTTTCCCTCACTCCTACAGATAAATGGTTCAAAATTCATTAACAACACAATTTTATTGGAAAAACAAAAAACCCAGAATATCACTCTCAACTCTACAAAACAAAAAATCCCATGGGGGGCTTAAGGCACCAAACTTCCATGACTACTTCTTGGCAAATCAGTTACAATATCTAGTAAAATGGATCAATTTACATACAGTAAACATAAATACCCGTGGCTGGAATTAGAGCAAAACCAATGCATAAATATCCCACTTGCAGACCTCCCCTTTTTCTCACAATCAATTATCTTCCAACTCATCACCATCTATTGTATGGTGGAAAACGAATCAAATCACAAAATCATCACAAGAATTAAATAAGTTTACCCCACTTTGGCACAAACCAGAATTCATGATACAGAATAAAACTCTTTATTTCCCCACATGGGCACGAAAAGGAATCACACAGCTTCACCACTTATTTGAGAATTACAATTTCATGTCATTTAACACACTCATACAGAAATATTGGGTTGGGAGGGAACAATTCCTTAAATATCAACAACTTAGACTCCTAATAAAAAATAAAACCACACTTACAAACACATTACAACCTTCTCAGCTTATAGAAGAACTTATGAAAATTAATAACTTAAAAAAAAATAACCTCCCAGCTATACACAATAATTTCCAATCAAAACACAACAATAACACTCCCAACAACCAAATGGGAAACCGACCTGGCCATCTTTCCCAACCTTGAGTGCTGGGAACAAATTTGTAAGAACACATTTTTCATGACCAATAACACAAACCTGCAACTTATACATTATAAAGTCATTCACAGAACTCACATTACCCAAAGTAAAATGTTTAAAATGGGCCTACACAACACCCATATCTGTTCACAATGCACCTTAGATAGCACAGACAACTATTTGCACACCATGTCAAGTCAAGTCACATTTATTTATAGCGCTTTTCACAATACAGATTGCATCAAAGCAGCTTCACAGTGATAACATGAAATTACAACACAGATTAATAATATTGTTAATTATTAAATATCCCCAACTAAGCAAGCCAAAAGCAAGGCAACAGTGGCAAGGAACCAAAACTCCATCAGATTGGATGAGAAAAAAACCTTGGGAGAACCCAGGCTCAGTCGTGGGCCAGTTCTCCTCTGGCTAACATTAATATTGTTTCAAAAGAAGCTTTACATTAAGTGTATTTCAGACAGTAGGCTACATGAAAAAAAATACATTTAGTTAATCATCTAATATTAAGGGAATAACATATCGTCATAACATTGAGTCGTCTCTTCACAGGCGTTGAGTCGTCTCTTCACAGGCGTTGGTCTTCTCATCACAGGCGTTGGGGCATCCGAAATCCCCGTGAGAGGCTGGATACAAAACTGTAGCTGACGAACGCCATTTTTCTTGGGACAAGCATCCCGAGATAACAGCAGAAAGGCAGATGGGAAATAATTAGCATAGCTGATGTTCATAATGATTTCCATTACATGGGATTAGGTGTTAGAAAACCACAATCTCACAAACTCTCTGCAACCTGAACCATACGCGCCAACCCGTTTGTCTAAAAGGTTGTCGAGCCCCACTGGTGCGTTAAGCAGTTTCAGTGGCAAACGGTTCCGTATGGCATAACAGAGGACTAAAAGGTAAGCATTATGTGAATGCTTGACTAAAGAGATGCGTCTTTAGTCTAGTTTTAAACTGTGTCAGCGAGTCAGAGCCTCGAACCGTATCGGGAAGGCTATTCCAGAGTTATGGAGCTAAATGCGAGAACGCCCTCCCTAGTGGACTTAGATATCCTAGGAATGACCAGAAGCCTTGAATTTAGTGATCTTAAAGGGGTCATATAATGGTACATGCACTTTTACAAGTTGATTGTACTGCAATGTGTTTTGTCAGTGCCTGTACCCAACCATCATTTAATGATAAAAATCCATCCAGTGGTTTTGTTTTAATCTCCTTATATGTTTTCCCCTGTCTCAAATTGAGCCGTTCGACCGTGTGACGTCACACGGTCGCACGCCCCTCCCGCGGTTGTTGATTGACAGCAGTGTTTCAACACAGACCTGCCCTGAGCGAGCTGTCATCATAGACTATAGTCCGTCATTGTTGATACACTGGAGCAGAATGGCTTCTAAGCGACTGTGTTGTTCTGTTCTTGGGTGCAATAACAAACACAGAAATCATTCATAAATGATGTTCCTAAAACCGAACCACTGAGGACGCAGTGGCTGAGTTTTGTTTATGAAGGGAATATTCCCCACGGGAATATTCCTCATCATGTTTTTGAGGAATCATTTCTCACCAGACTGCTTTATAAACGAGGATCAGTATAAAGCTGGTTTTGCTAAGAAGCTGCTCCTGAAAAAAATAATCGGTAGGCTACCAACTATTTATGTTCCCTCTGCACCTAAAGATTTATTAATCTTTATATTAATCTTTGCAAAATGATGGGGAAAAGTTTTTCATGACCATTAGTTGTAACGTCAATCTGTCAATGAACTAACGTATACATCAGTAAACACAGAGTTCGTATCTCACTACTCTACCCTGCCAGTGCATACAAAGATAGATCAAAGTTACGTTAACCAACCATTCAGAAACGTCCTCAAGCCTTAATTGTCTAACTTCTTTGCGGCCATCATCTTGTTCCGGTGAACAGTTACTCCAGTTCAAACTGATACAGTTGCACAGATGTGTCCTCAGAGACTCGCACTGTCATTCTCTATCCAAAACCTTCAAGTGTTGTCAAGGCAACACTCCACGTGCGTTCACACCTGGTTCACGCCCGCAGAACAGAGGGGCGGGGTTTATTATTTAAAGGGAAATGCACTGAAATGGCTTGCTGAAAACAAGCGCTGATTTTGACCAGGTAAAATTGTGTTTTCTTAAAATACTAATGAGTATTTTTAATAAAAGTATATTACAAAGTTTTCATTTAGACCCTACACATTCATATTAACTTGTACAAAAATGGCATTATATGACCCCTTTAAGGAACGCGGTGGATTGTAGGGCGAAAGAAGGTCCATTAAGTACATAGGAGCTAAACCATTTAGGGCTTTATAGGTCAGTAGTAGTACTTTGTAGTTGATACGGAACTTAATAGGTAACCAGTGTAGAGATGAGAAAATCGGTGTTATATGATCATATTTTCTTGATCTGGTAAGAACTCTAGCAGCTGCATTTTGTACTAACTGTAGCTTGTTTATTGAGGATGCAGGACAACCGGCTAATAAAGCATTACAGGAATCTAGTCTCAAGGTCATGAATGCATGAACTAACTTTTCTGCATCAGAAACAGATAGCATGTTACGTGGCTTAGCAATGTTTCTAAGGTGGAAAAAGGCTGTTCTTGTAACAGATGTAATATGATTTTCGAAAGACAAGTTGCAGTCTAGTATAACACCCAGGTATTTTACTGTAGTGGAAAAAGTAACAGGACATCCTTCCATACTAAAGTTGTATTGTAAGAGGCTTTGTGTGTAGTTTTTTGGACCAATAAGTAATACCTCCGTTTTATCTGTATTTAATAGCAGGAAATTACGCGTCATCCAGCATTTTATATCTTTGAGACACTCTGTCAATATAGATGAGTTAGTTTTTCGTCAGGTCGTGATGAAATATATAATTGAGTGTCGTCAGCGTAACAGTAGAAGTTTATTCCATGTTTTCTTATAATATTACCAAGTGACAGCCAGCATATATAATGAATGAATAGCAGAGGGCCTAACACCGATCCTTGCGGTACTCCATAGTCTACTGACGTTATATTTTCCCCCATTTAAACAGACAAAATGATAACGGTCTGATGAGTACGATCTAAACCAGCTTAATGCCTGTCCCACACCAGTGTAATTTTGTAGTCGATCCAAGAGTATTTTATGATCTATAGTGTCAAACGCAGCACTGAGATCAAGTAGAACTAGTATTGAAATACAGCCTTCCGGAACTTCCGGAAGACTTGGGATGTATGTGACTGCATGTGTGGCGGGTGGAGGACCGGCCTACCGGCCGTCCTGGAGTACCGGCCGTTCTGTAATCACAGAGATGGCCAGTCCGCCCTGCCCAACAGACACTGACTATAGGTATCTTTGCAACTATATGTCAACTTATTCTACTAACCCCAACCCTAAACCTAACATAAAGTTCTACAAACACTCTAATGAAAGTTATTAATCATGTAATTGCAAATAAAGTATATATAAAGTATATATCAAATGATTGATTAACCGACTACCCAGTAATTTTTCCTAAATGAAAAAACAAAACAAAAATAAAAACAAACAATCCTATATGAGATAAAATCTAATAAAGATGCTATTGTAAGTACAGTATTTATTTGAATCAACTAAATGGCTACTAGTGTAAAATCTCTACACATGTTCTTAGACCTTTACCGCTGGTGCAGCTGTACACATCTTCTTCAGGGTCTCACTGTAGGGCCAAATATAACAAGAATAATGGCTGTTTATCTAAGCATTGGAAGCCATGCATTGACCTGCCAATGACCAGCTCTTTCCTGGGAAGCAGAGGAAATTTAATGAAACTGTGGTGTGAGTGTTTGGCCTGAACCATGTGGGCTAAGCTCTACAAACCCAAAACCAACCCAAAAACGTTATATTTCAAAATACTGCTTGGCTCCTAAACTACTAATAAACAGAATTTCTATTTTTGTGACATTTTAATGAAACAGTGATAATGCCAGTCCTCATTTGATCAGTACAACACTTAGTTTTGTGATGACATATGAGTTGCCAGCTGCTCATTATCATGTTTATTAAAGGTTTTTGTGCTGTTAAGCTTGTGATAAGTGCTGCTTAAGGTTCTTATTACAATTTGGGTTAGGGAACAATTTCATGCAGAACTAAGGTGGATTCAAAGGAACAGTTCACCCAAAACTAAAAAAAAAAACTGTACTCACTTTCATGTTGTTTCAAACCTATATGACTTACTACTGTTAAATGCAAACAAAACTATTTTGAATAATGTCCATCTCTGTGTAAGGAGCAAATGAAAATGTAAGTCGTTATTGAGTATTATTAAGAGCTATTACTGAGTGAATTTTTTTTATATATAATTAACTAAATTTCAGTCTGTATATATTTTTAAATTTTTTTTTTTTCAGGACATTTTACTATCTGCCTGGCAAAAATAGAAGGAAGGCTCGGGAAGGAAGGAGTGGAAATATCCTCTCAGACACTAGGCCAAGACCTTTAGCCTAGAGAAAGCGCCAAGCATCCAATGTGTGCCCACAGCAAGTATATATATAGGCAGACTGATGGGGATTTAGGCTTAGCACAGATCAGGGCAGCATTCTGCAGATGCAATTACATGACCATGACAGAGGAGTCACCCAGTGTGATATTAAGGTCACTGTAAAAAGACGTGATTAAGGCTATAGCTCTCACCCTCTAACACAGTCTGATCCCAAGACGTCATACAACTGACGCTTTCGACCATACGTCAACATCCGCCGTTTTAGGGTACCCTTTAACAACAGTTACATGACGATCCTGGGACGTCATACAACTGACGCTTTACCTTTAACGTCAGTTAGGTGACGGGGAAGGGTTAGGATTAGATAACGTCATCTAACCAACGTTAAAGGGTACCCTAAAACGGCGGATGTTGACGTATGGTCAAAAGCGTCAGTTGTATGACGTCTTGGGATGAGACTGCACTGCACCCTCAGAAGTCATTCCCACATTGGCTGAACGTCTGATGCATATGGTGCACACAATTTGAAACACTTCAGGAGTTTCAAAGTCATCATCTGATTGGTTGAATTTTTCAGGATTTCCAGGAGACGTTCTCATGTTTTTTGACGATCCACCTGGAAACAAAGATGCCGTGACGCCAAAACCCCCTTATGGGGGAAACAAACTGTTGTGTTTTCAACTGTTACAATGAGTGCTTATCAGGATCAATTAAACACTGGATTTTCAAAAGTATGTGAAGTATATTAAGTTTGCGTCATAGACTCTTAAAAATACATCCAAGAGTTTTACACTTTTTCACACCCCTAAACATGACGCGGAACAAAATGAACTGTGATTTGATGCTTCACATGTCACCCAGATGGCCTCTGGGCGGTCCTAAGCCAATGAAAGCTGCTATGGATCCAGACATTCTGCTATCGGTCTGAAGGTCTGGCCATACGAGACTAGTAGAGCTAAAGCAGGATCAGAGGAGAGGAAGATGACTCGAAAGAGTTCCCTCACCACAGACTCCAGAGATAAACTTATTTTAACAGAATTGACTGAATAAAGCATTAGTCATTATTTACAGAGACTTTAGTTTTAAATCAAGATCATAAGTTCTGGTTTTCTTTGTCTACTCATTTTGTGTTATGAATATAGAGCTGGAATATAGCACAATTAATGAGGTCAAAGTACCTGAAGTCAGACAAAGAGACAAAGGTACAGAACAAGACTGTACTGTTCCCATGATACATTATATAATTATATTGGCATTCAAGAGTGTAGGGTGATCAAAACAAGGAATAAAAATGTATGAAACCACAGTGTTCAGGTATTATTGTTGATTTGATACAATCGTCCAACTTTACATATGTGTAAAGTAATGCAATCCGGACATATATATCCATCTTCCCTTTAGAAAAGAAATTCTTAATTGTATGGAATTAAATATGCATTTGTAGTGTAGGTCTACTTTTTAAAATGTATTTGATATTAATTAAATAAAATGGCACTTTTTAAATAAAATGGCACTTAAAATGGATTGATTAAAGATAAGTACACATACTGCATTCCATTTGACTGTAAGTGGACTGCAAATGTAAAAACATAAGCGGTAAATGACAAGAATATAGAAGATCTTAAGGTGGCTAACAAATTAACTGAGTTGCCTTTCCTATAGGTTATGAAATCCATTGTTCTATAACACAACATTCTGTACATATTATATAGTAATCCACACATGAAAGCATTTCTAAGCATGCTTATTCTCCATGCACATAATATCAAAAACCACCATTTCAGGTTGTCATTGACTTGTAATTAACTTATATCCTGTAACTCGCCATAACAAATCTAACTATTCTAACTATATTTTTTTCCAGAACGACAAGTAATGCAGTACAGCCAATCCAACATTCCTCTTACATTGACTGTGATATAATAACCATGGACCTATGTGTATAAAAACAATGCTGCTTTTGTCCATTTGCAACCACTTGTTGTCTTTTTTGTTTTAATAGGCCTACCTCTGTTATTCTTTGCATTCTGGGTCTGTTTAGGGGACAGAAAAGCAGCCCAAGGACTGTTATGTAAAGCCAATCCCAACATGCACTGGCCACAGCTGGTATGTCTTGCATAAGAGTCACAGAATGTCAAGTGGTGAGAGTGAGCACTGCCAATCCAATGCCTAGCCAAGCTTTTCCAGGCAGTGATATCTCCTGCTGCTGCTCAGAGTGGATTAACCCTGATTTGGTCTGCTGTCCTGGATAGAAAGAGGTCACTCAGATTCAGAGCTCAGTTCATAAAAAAAATGTCTATATGTAATACCTGGGTCAAAGTATGTCTGCTGGAAAATGTACAAATCCTGCATATACCACTTTATGGCCTTACCTAAACACTTTCAATAGAAAATCAAGAGGTGAAAGTCAGTGCGATTTCTCTAAATGGTATTTGGACGCATTCAATTTTTAATTTTTCAGTGGCAATTTTACCTCATATCACAAAATCAAAAAGCTATTCACAGATCTATATAAAACCAAGGACACAATCTCAACCTGACCAAAAGGTTGAGGTTTCAGACAATGTGTCTAAATTAGTCCTTTACTGCTGCGACACTGGGTGCAACATGTACAGCTGTGGCCAAAAGTATTGGCAGAGGCATAACATACGGTTGCGCAAAGTTTGCTGCTTTAGTATTTGTTTTATTTTTCAACATATTTCTATGGAATACTAGAAAACAATGAAAAGCAAGGTTAAAGGCTTTTATTGGCAAAATCATGCATTGTAATCAGTTAATATTTACATTAATATGAACCTCTGCAATTTGCTCTGGCATCCTAGATATCAGATTTGCCCTATGAAACTTTTGGAAATTATTTAAAATGCATATGATCCCTCTGCACAATAATTTAGAAATAATGTGAATGTGACTGTCACGAATTCAAAGAAGGCTCTTTTTTTCTGCACGTGCAAGATCAACAATGTTTTGGCATCAAGAACACTTGGAATGTATGATAGTTGTATGATAGTATTATTATGGAGCTGCATACCAATTTTTCAAATATATCCATTTGCATTCTGCAGAAAAATAATGTGAGAGAATTTAGAGAAATAATGAGAACTAATAATTCTTTTGAACCATCTCTGCAAATGCCAAACCTTTTCTATGCTTACTGAAGGGTAGTTGTTTGACTGTGTTTAAATATGTTTATGATAAAACAATATTACATTAGAAATTAAATTATATATTGATTAAATAAAATGAAAAATGTGTATCTATATATAGCTATGAATGAATGCATGTATTCACTTTTCAGCTTCCTACTTTCTAGATTGAATCTAGAAAGTAGGAAGATCTAATATATATATATATATATATATATATATATATATATATATATATATATATATATATATATATATATATATATATATATATATATATATATATATATATATATTAAATTTTCTGTTGTTAATGTTTGAGAGGTTACAACCCATCATGATTCATTAACCTCTTAACAAGCACCGATTCATTAACTTGATCTAGCAGGCATAGGATTTTGAATACATGAGCTTCAATGTATATTTCTACATGTAAGCCCATGCATGCCAGTGGGGAGAGGTGATGTGCTAACAAGCACAGACGTGCACTGATCACATGCTAATGCACTTACTCTGGTAAGTGGGGTTAAGTGCAACGTGTATTATAGTAATACAGTGGATTTGTTGATCTGTGTCAGAAAATGAGAGAATAACTAGGGTTGGCTTTTGGACACGGGCCACAGCTGTGCATTTCATCAGCCTCCGCCTGAGCCATTAGTGAATGAGGCTTTGAAACCCTCAACACTAATAAGCCATTGTCAGATGAAGGAGGCAGAGGTGGAGGGTACGGAAGATTTATTGGCCCATTGAGGTCAAAAAAAGCTTAACCTCCCAGCATTATGACACAGAAGTAGTGTGTTGTTAATGAAAAGGACAGTCCCTTTTAATGGGACCGTCAAGCACCATCACTCAATTTCATGTGCATTTAATGTAACTCTTATAATAAAATGCTGACCACTGACCTCTTATTTTATTTATTTATTTATTTTTACAAAGATGTACTTGTAAGACACTGGTTGGTTATGTGCCTAGAACTGAAAGGCCATTATTAGAGATAAAGGTTTTAATGTTAATTTTTTTTTCATGTGTAAAAGGTTCTTAACAGTCTACATACAAGCGTTTTCATCAAATCTGTTTAACAGACATATAGGGCCAAAAAACAGGATTTGACACACATTGAAAAATTAGTGCTGAAAATGCGTGGACAGGGTATTTTTTTTTTCACTGACCTCATGCATTTGTTGAAGTTTCCCTTTCAGGCGCAAAATTTGTGGGAGGAGAGTATTTTAATGAATCATGTGAGGTGATTTAAGGTTTGCGCTAGTCAATTTACTGGTATTTGCACCAAAAAACTGTGTCTTAAACCAGCATGTCTTTCTTTGAACTAAGCACGGACAGAGTCCAAGTTCAAACTCTATGAACCGCTCCATTGTTAACATATATGGAGCAGTCTGAAACACCGCCAGCAGGACATTGAACAGGAAGTGTTTGTCCGAACTCACAACTGATTTTAAAAGAGAATGCAAATATCTTTGCCAGAGAAAGCAACAAATTTGGGGGGGGGGGGGAATTTTTTCCACCATCATGTCCCTTTTGGGCTCCTTAATATGAGAACTGAACTGTGCTGGACAATGACATCACTGTTTTCTCCAGACTGGTTATATAGATAAATTAACTAAATTAATAACTTTTTTACAACAGAAATGAACCATCACTGAACAAATATAAGCTGGACTATGACACTATTTTCTTCTACTGAGAAACAAACTTTTTCGAATTAGTGTCCTATTATCACTGTAAAGCTGCTTTGGATAACACTTTGTCAGCAATAAGGTACGAGAGGCTGTGCTGTGTTATTTCTGAATAAGTAACGGCTGAAGGGCGTTTGTTAGGCATTGTGCGAAGTAGAGTGCCTGCATATGGCAATCCGTTTTAACTTTTAATCATTCGCAGGATATGAATTCTTGATATCAACAATTACATTTTCACTAGTTAAAATAATAGTTTTTGATATCAGGAATTAGATTTCTTCTAGTAGTAACAATGGCAATTTTTGATATCAGGTATTACATTTCAACTAGTAAAAATTGTCATTCTTGATATCAACAATTCAATTTTAACTTGTAAAAATTATAATTCTTGATATTAACAGTTGCATTTCAACTAGTAAAAGCTATAATTCTTGATATTGACAATTTATATCCTAGGAATGGCAATAGGCAAGCCGTTTTGACTTTTAATCATTCGCAGGATATGAATTCTTGATATCAACAACTACATTTTCACTAGTTAAAATTATACTATATCAGGAATTAGATTTCTCCTAGTAAAAATGAAAACTTTTGATATCAGGACTAACATTTCCACTAGTAACAAATATGGCAAGCCGTTTTAGCTTTTAATCATTCGCAGGATATGAATTCTTGAAATCAACAATGACATTTTTTGATATGAATGAATTGTTGATATCAAGAATTCAATTCTTGATATCAACTATTTAATTCTTGATATCAAAAAATTGCATTGTTGATATCAAGAATTGAATTGCTGATATCTGTAATTGTATTTTCACTAGTGAAATGTCACCATAGGCTGGCAAGCCGTTTTAGCTTTTATTCATTTTCCAGGATATAAATTCTTGATATCAACAATTACATTCTTGATATAAACAATTAAATTTTTTTGATATCAAGAATTTAATTGTTGATATCAACAATTAAATTATTGATATCAAAAAATGTAATTGTTGATATCAAGAATTCATATCCTGGAAATTAATAAAAGCTAAAACGGCTTGCCATAATTGCTACTAGTGGAAATGTTATTCCTGATATCAAAAGTTTTCATTGTTACTAGGAGAAATCTAATTCCTGATATCAATTAGTATCATTTTAACTAGTGATATATTGCCATTCCTAGGATATAAATTGTTAATATCAAGAATTATAGCTTTTACTAGTTGAAATGCAACTGTTGATATCAAGAATGACAATTTTTACTAGTTAAAAAATAAAAAATTGCCATTGTTACTAGAAGAAATCTAATTCCTGATATCAAAAACTATTATTTTAACTAGTGAAAATGTAATTGTTGATATCAAGAATTCATATCCTGCGAATGACCCTAACCCTCATGTGGTGTTCAAAACCCTATAACACTTGTGGTGTTCCCGGTTAAAAATGACCGGCCCATAAAAAATAGCTTATAAATCACTCATTATACCATATTTTCACCCAATCTTGGATTCAATCTTTTTGTCAACTTGTTTTCTTTCAATTAGGACTGGTTTTATATTTCTGTTTGCATCTGATTAATCGTGGGCCTCGTTTGTATGAGAGTAGGCATGGTCAAAAATTGTCACAATGGCCGACCATTGAAAGTGAATGGGAGAGACTGAAAATAACAGAACAATTTAGTTTTCAGGAGCATGTTCATTATTTTCATGTACACATATGAGCATGTGTGCTTGCAAACATCGAGCCCTTGGACCTGTGCATGTATCGATACATTTATACACACGCTACCCAGACACACACACATTAAAACACACAAACTTTGAGTATTACACACATTCTTTTCCATAGAGAGAAATTTGATCCTCCTCACTAGTTTCTGAGTCAAAAATCTGATGAATAACATCATGTGCAGAGAGCTGCTTTTCCATTGTGCTGCCACAAATGAATGACAAGCAAGGTGCTGTGAGGCATTTATATATGCCTCTGTTCCTAGTTCTGTGTGAGAACCAAGGGGGTAATCCATCGACCGGAAGTTGAAGCCTCGCGGGAGCTGCCATCTTGTAGCAGAACTTCACTTGCGTTAGCATTTCTATTGACTCCCATTCATTTTGGCGTCACTTTGATAGCGAATAACTTTACATCTGAGGCGTTTGAAGACCCCATTTGTCCATCATTTATTTCTAAAGAAACACGACAATGTATAAAATGCTCCATTACCTTGTAGCTTATGTTATGGCCCCGTAGAAGCAGTTTTTTGTAAAATAGGCTAACGAAACAAGAACATGAAAGAAAGATTCTTTTGAAGCCGGATCACTGCAGTCACGGCCAGTTTGTGTATGTGTGAGTGGTAATGTCAGATGGATAAATGTATATTAGATGCAGGTTAGGGTAGGATCAAATTTCTCTCTATGGAAAAGAATGTGTGTAATACTCAAAGTTTGTGTGTTTTAACGTGTGTGTGTCTGGGTAGCGTGTGTATAAATGTATCGATACATGCACAGGTCCAAGGGCTCGATGTTTGCAAGCACACATGCTCATATGTGTACATGAAAATAATGAACATGCTCCTGAAAACTAAATTGTTCTGTTATTTTCAGTCTCTCCCATTCACTTTCAATGGTCGCCCATTGTGACCATTTTTGCCCATGCCTACTCTCAGATAAATGAGGCCCACGATTAATCAGATGCAAACAGAAATATAAAACCAGTCCTAATTGAAAGAGAACAAGTTGACAAAAAGATTGAATCCAAGATTGGGTGAAAATATGGTATAATGAGTGATTTATAAGCTATTTTGTATAGGCCGGTCATTTTTGACCGGGAACACCACAAGTGTGACTATGTGCCATATTTTTTACAAAACAAAAGTTTCAAAACAAAATTCCTGGTGAAACATTAGAGTAGACTAGTGTGATGAACAGTAGCCATTTTTTCCAAAAAAAAATTTCATATTTCCAAATTTACTCAAAAATTATTTATTTTTTACTCAAAAAATGAGATGCCTACTCTCAGACAAACGAGGCCCACGATTAATCAGATGCAAACAGAAATATAAAACCAGTCCTAATTGAAAGAGAACAAGTTGACAAAAAGATTGAATCCAAGATTGGGTGAAAATATGGTATAATGAGTGATTTATAAGCTATTTTGTATAGGCCGGTCATTTTTGACCGGGAACACCACAAGTGTGACTATGTGCCATATTTTTTACAAAACAAAAGTTTCAAAACAAAATTCCTGGTGAAACATTAGAGTAGACTAGTGTGATGAACAGTAGCCATTTTTTTCAAAAAAAAATTTCATATTTCCAAATTTACTCAAAAATTATTAATTTTTTACTCAAAAAATGAGATGCCTACTCTCAGACAAACGAGGCCCACGATTAATCAGATGCAAACAGAAATATAAAACCAGTCCTAACTGAAAGAGAACAAGTTGACAAAAAGATTGAATCCAAGATTGGGTGAAAATATGGTATAATGAGTGATTTATAAGCTATTTTGTATAGGCCGGTCATTTTGACCGGGAACACCACAAGTGTGACTATGTGCCATATTTTTACAAAACAAAAGTTTCAAAACAAAATTCCTGGTGAAACATTAGAGTAGACTAGTGTGATGAACAGTAGCCATTTTTTTCAAAAAAAAAAATTCATATTTCCAAATTTACTCAAAAATTATTAATTTTTTACTCAAAAAATGAGATGCCTACTCTCAGACAAACGAGGCCCACGATTAATCGGATGCAAACAGAAATATAAAACCAGTCCTAATTGAAAGAGAACAAGTTGACAAAAAAATTTAATCCAAGATTGGGTGAAAATATGGTATAATGAGTGATTTATAAGCTCTTTTTTATAGACCGGTCATTTTTGACCGGGAACACCACAAGTGTAACAAGGTAACAAAACTCCCACAAAAAAATAAGAAAATTTTCAAAAAACAAATGAGATTTAGATATACTGTTTGGGAACAAAGTCACTAAGTTTCAGTCCAAAGCGATAACATTAACTAGTATTTTCAGGAAAAAGAAAATCTTCTCCGGGTCAAATTGACCCGAACACCACATGAGGGTTAAAAGTTAAAGCGGCTTGCCATAGTAGGATATGGGGTGGCAATAGGATTCGTAAACTTAACCAACGTGAGGCATTTTGGATTCATCAGCTGGATGCACTCCGTTTTCCAGGTCTAAATGAGGACATTGAATTCAAGTGTTTTTTTATGATATATTTGTCTTATACTTGTTGTGTTGTGTTGTGTATATGATGTTCATCATGTTTTCTTTTGTCTCTCCAGATAACCTACATTGACAGAGAGTTTTATTATCCATTTGTATCTATGTCAAATCTGATAATCTTTGGTTAATTAATTGGATTAATTGATTGTTGTTGACCTAATTTAGGGTGATTGATTGTTCTCTAATTGAAGGTGGGGTGTTACTTATGAGCTTTCACCATTCTCAGTGTGTGTGTTACTTGGCCCTGAAGAAGACCAGTTGTGTGGTCGAAACATGTTGGCTTGTACCTTTTTAATGAAATAAGACAGTTTCAATAAAGGCTTTTTAACCTTCGCCTTCTCCTCATTATCCATTCATTGAGTGCCTGGGACCTGCATGTTGTTTCATTGGATCCTTTCCCTATCCCAAGAGCACCTATTACGGATATACTTCACCTGAGCGCCTGGTTGAATCTCTTCTTAATAGTAGGATATGAATTGTTGATTTCAACAATTCAGTATTGATATCAACAATGAAATTCTGGGTATCAGAAATGCTCATTGTTGATATCACATATTAAATTCTTGATATCATCACTCGCAGAAATACATTCATGATATCACAAATTAAAGGGGTGATGAACTGAGAAATCAAATTTTCCTTGAGCTTTTGACATCTAAGAGGTCATCATATTATAAGAATATCCTGCAAGTTTCAAAACTGAAAACGACCTTGTTAGTCCAAAAAGCATTTATTGACACCAGCCTCAACAAACGTCTCGTTTTTGAAAGTGTGGAAGTATGACGTCAATGACGCTAAAACCCCACCCGCTAATCAACACCTACTTCAACCCGGCCGGTTTAGCCCTGCCCACCTATTCGCGCATTCACGCATAGGTAAACAAAAGCATACCTTGTGATGACAAACCGGAGCGAGCTACCAGCAATAAACATTCCGTTGACAAAATGTTGTGCCGTGCCTGGCTGTGGAAGAAGACAGTTGCTGCATAAGCTTCCTCTGGATTCCAATATTAGGAATGCCTGGTTAAAATTTGTTTTTAATGACATTCCAGCAGATGAGTGTAAAACATTATCCGTATGTTTGCTTCATTTCACCGAGGATTGTTTTGTGAACAAGACACAGTTCGAGGCTGGATTTGCAGACCGATTAAGAGAAAAGAACGGTGATGTGCCGTCTATATTGGATCTGACAGGAATTGTGCAACACACAGACTCTGGGTCGAACATTTATGGGCGAATCCGGTTGCCATTTGACAACATTGGACGTTTTCCCCCACGTGCACCGACGGGTGAGTTAAACTCATTATAATATAAGAGGGAGAAATGAAGACGACATTTTGTGTATGACCTAGAAGTATTTATTCAGCGATCGGCGGTTAAAGTTAATCTTTACAGAACATCGTTGTTTGTCCGGAACGTGATTAGTCTACGTTACCTTCTATATTGGATCCAACAGGAGTGGTGCAACACACTTATGTGAGTAATATTTTTATTTTAGAAATAACAATCTACTCGGCTAGCAATGCATTGTTACAGATCGTTTGATATCTAATAATTATGTGTATGTGTCTAGTCAAGTCAAGTCAAGTCACATTTATTTATATAGCGCTTTCACAATACAGATTGTATCAAAGCAGCTTCACAGTGATAACATGACAGAAGTACAACACAGATAAGTAATATTGTTAAATGGTAAAAACCCGACTAAGCAAGCCAAAAGCAAGGCAAAGCAAGGCGACAGTGGCAAGGAACCAAAACTCCATCAGATTGGATGGAGAAAAACCTTGGGAGAACCCAGGCTCAGTCGGGGCCAGTTCTCCTCTGGCTTACATTCATATTGTTTATATATAAATATTAAATATAAATATTGTTCATATATAATATGGAGCCATAACATATCGCTGCATAACATATTGCGTTGGGGCATCTGAGATCCCCGTGAGAGGCTGGATACAAACTGGACCTGACGAGTGCCATTTTTCTCGGGACAAACGTCCTGAGATAACAGCAGAAAGGCAGATGGGAGATAATTAGCATAGCTGATGTTCAGAATGATTTCCATTATACAGGAGTCGGTGTTAGAAAATCACTATCTCACAAACTCTCCGCAAGCCAACCATACGTGCCGAACGTGTTCGAACCGTTTGTCTAAAAGGCTGTCGAGCCCCACTGGTGCGTTAAGCAGTTTCAGCGGCAAACGGTTCTGTATGGCATAACAGAGGACTAAAAGGTAAGCATTATGTGAATGCTTGACTGAAGAGATGCGTTTTTAGTCTAGTTTTAAACTGTGTCAGCGAGTCAGAGCCTTTGAACCGTATCGGGAAGGCTATTCCAGAGTTTTGGAGCTAAATGCGAGAACGCCCTCCCTCCTTTAGTGGACTTAGATATCCTAGGAATGACCAGAAGCCTTGAATTTAGTGATCTTAAAGAACGCGGTGGATTGTAGGGTGAAAGAAGGTCCGTTAAGTACATTGGAGCTAAACCATTTAGGGCTTTATAGGTTAGTAGTAGTATTTTGTGGTTGATGCGGAACTTAATAGGTAACCAGTGTAGAGATGATAAAATCTTTGTTATATGATCGTATTTTCTTGACCTTGTAAGAACTCTAGCGGCTGCATTTTGGACTAACTGTAGCTTGTTTATTGAGGATGCAGGACAAACGGCTAATAAAGCATTACAGTAATCTAGTCTCGAGGTCATAAATGCATGAACTAACTTTTCTGCATCAGAAACAGATAGCATGTTACATAGCTTAGCAATGTTTCTAAGGTGGAAAAAGGCTGTTCTTGTAACATATGAAATATGATTTTCGAAAGACAAGTTGCGGTCTAGTATAACACCCAGGTCTTTTACAGTAGTGGATAAAGTAACAGGACATCCATCTATATTAAAGTTGTATTGTAAGAGGTTTTGTGAGTAGTTTTTTGGACCAATAAGTAATACCTCCGTTTTATCTGAATTTAATAGCAGGAAATTACGCGTCATCCAGCATTTTATATCTTTGAGACACTCTGTCAATTTAGATGAGTTAGTGTTTTCGTCTGGTCGTGATGAAATATATAATTGAGTATCATCAGCATAACAGTGGAAGTTAATTCCATGTTTTCTTATAATATTACCAAGTGGCAGCATATATATTGAGAATAGCAGAGGGCCTAAAACCGATCCTTGCGGTACTCCATAGTCTACTGGCGTTATCTTTGATTTTTCCCCATTTAAACAAACAAAATGAGAACGGTCCAAAAAGTACGATCTAAACCAGCTTAATGCCTGTCCCTGAACACCAGTGTAGTTTTGTAGTCGATCCAAGAGTATTTTATGATCTATAGTGTTCGAACGCAGCGCTAAGATCAAGTAGGACTAGTATTGAGATACAGCCTTGGTCGGAAGCTAAAAGTAAATCATTTGTAATTTTAACTAGCGCAGTTTCTGTACTATGATGCGGTCTGAATTCCTGACTGGAATTTTTCATAGATATCATTTTCTTGCAAAAAAGAGCACAATTGAGTGGACACAACTTTTTCTAGTATTTTTGACATAAATGGAAGATTTGAAATGGGTCTGTAATTTGCTAAGTTATTTGGATCTAATTGCGGTTTCTTAATGAGAGGTTTTATTACTGCCAGCTTGAATATTTTTGGAACATGACCTAAAGATAAAGACGAGTTAATAATATTGAGGAGAGGCTCTTCCACTACAGGTAACACTTCTTTTAGTAGTTTAGTGGGTATTGGATCTAATAAACATGTTGTTGGTTTAGAAGCAATGATAAGTTTATTTAGCTCTTCCTGTCCTATTGTTGTAAAGTGGTGTAGTTGTTCTAGAGGGGCCATAATTGAGGCTGAATCATAAGACACCATAGAGGATTGTACATTCATAATTGTGTCTTGGATGCTTTCTATTTTCTCATTGAAGTAATTCATAAAATCATTACTGCTAAACTGTTACGGTATATTTTGCTCTGGCAATGTCTGTTTATTTGTTAGTCTAGCCACGGTGTTAAATAAAAACCTTGGATTATTTTGGTTATTTTCTATTAGTTTGCGAAGATGCTCAGCCCTGGCAGTTTTTAGAGCCTTTTTATAACGTGACATACTGTCTTTCCACGCGATTCTAAAGACCTCTAAATTAGTTTGTTTCCTTTTACGCTCTAAGATACGAGTTTCTCTCTTGATAGCATGCGTATCACTGTTGTACCAGGGAGCTTTAATTTTCTCTGTAACCTTTTTTAATCTAATTGGTGCAACAATATCTAATGTACTAGTGAAAATGGTGCTCAAACTGCTAGTCATTTCATCTAATTGATCAGTTTGTTTGGGTTCACTTAGCAGCTTAGATAGATCACTTAAGCTATTTGAGAATCTATCTATAGTGGTTGGAAGGATTGTTCTGCCTTTTCTATAACGTGGCGCAACATGACATATTTCGGCAGTACGTATTATGCAAGTCACCATGTAATGATCAGTGACATCATCGTTTTGCGGTATAATATTTATATCAGTTGGACTGGTTCCATATGATATAATTAAATCTAGTGTATGATTTAGACGATGAGTGGGACCACTGACGGTTTGTTTGACCCCAAAGGAGTTTAATAAGTCTGTAAACGCAGCCCCTAAAGCATCATTTGTATTATCTACGTGTATGTTAAAATCTCCAACAATTATTGCTTTATCGACATTCACCAATAGATCCGAGAGAAAGTCTGCAAACTCCTTTAGGAATTCAGCATATGGCCCTGGAGGTCTATATACAGTAGCCAAGGCTAGAGATAATATGGATTTCTTTCTTACATCTAACAGCGTAACATTTAGCACAAGTACTTCAAAAGAATTAAACTTGTGACCTGTTTTCTGAGTAACATTAAAAATATCTTTATAGATTGTCGCAACACCGCCGCCGCGACCGATCAGACAAGGCTCATGCTTATAACAGTATCCTGGTGGACTAGACTCATTTAGACCAAAATACTCATTTGGTTTAAGCCAGGTTTCAGTAAGGCACAGAACATCAAAATTATTATCTGTGACCATTTCATTTACAATAACTGCTTTAGGTGTGAGCGATCTAATGTTTAGAAGACCTAGCTTTAAAAATTGTTTTTGTTCACTGATATTTAGATTTTCTGGTTTAATTACAATAAGATTTTTGCTAAATCCTGCACTAGATTTATTGTTTGGCTTCACTAAACGAGGAATGGACACAGTTTCTATGTAACGCTCCACACTATGTATATTGGTTAAGTTTGGACAACAGAGGCTGCAATTTGGACTTTGACTTACCAGTCATCTGGTGCGTAACGTCTCGGAGATGTTGTCCGACAGAACACTCGCTCCGATTCTGCTGGGGTGGAGTCCGTCTGCCCGGTACAGCCTGGGTCGCTCCTAAAACAGATGCCAATTATTTACAAAGAGCAGTTTCTGTTCATTACACATTAACATTAGCCATTCATTAAATGCAAAAAGTCTACTGAACCTTTCCTGTCCTTGTCTGTACGTGGGAAGCGGTCCGGACCCGATGATCGTCTGCTTTAGGCGCTGTGGTGCGTACCGTCTCGATCAGGCTCATGTAGTCCTTCTTCAGAACCTCGGTCTGCCGTTGCCTGATGTCATTCGCTCCCGCTTCCAGCACAACAGCTCCGATGCGCGTGTCACCGCCCACGATCTCGGGAACCTGAGTGGCGATATCAAGAACACGGGCACCGGGGAAACAGTGTGTGCGTACATTACCTTTACCCGAAGTAGCGCGGACATGACGGACCATGGATGTCCCGATGATCACGGCGTCATCGCGTTCCGGCTCGCGAAGAGGGAGAAGCGGTTCCGAGTGGAGATCTCGAAGACCGGGAGGGGCGGAGAGGTAGCTCTGGTCCTGGCTCGTGTCCTCCGCTGCGTGATCCATGCTCCACGGTGTTGTGCCGGAGTCGGAGTGAAAGAAGGCCGGGCTGATCGCGTCGTCCTGGGCAGAGGAGCATACGGAGTGGATGAGGAAGTACTAACAGAGTTAACGTTACTAACCACTGAGTTGTGAGCGTCGGCGCGTGAAGCTTCAGAGCGTTGAACGCCGGTCCAACAGCTCAGCTTGCTTCATCAGCAGACTGCGGATCTGCTTCTCGACGCGTTCCAGCTCCTGCTTCACCGTGAAGAGCTCGAATGTGTCCTCACCTGCACACAGAGGTAACGTTAGACTCTCATCCGATATGTTCGCCATTATAAAAGATGAACAGTAAATTAATATCCCGACTAATTTAGGACTGAAATGCCGGATGCAACCCGTATCTTTTCAGTGAAACGGGTGTAAAATGAGACGGCCGATAGGCGAAGGGACACGCGTTGAATGCTAGCGGGCTAAAGGTGATAGAAAAATAGAAAGTGCTAGTTTATAAATGAGTGGTAAAGAAGAAAATCAAGGAATTAATTAAGAAATTCTCCGGAGCTACAAACACAAGTACAGATCGCACGCGTATGCGCCGTAAAGGCAGGTTCTCACAGCAAATGCCTATGCCCCGTTCATGCAGGCTCTAAGCAAAGCAAGTGAGAAGCCTTGAGTCAGCGTCTCGATAGGCGAAGGCCACGCGTGGAATGCTAGCGGGCTAAAGGCTAGTAGCCTAGATTCGAAAAATTGGATCTAAGTAGCGATATCAAAGCAATCCAATTGTTTTTATAAGGAATAGTATCGAGGATAAGTTCACATGATAGAAAAATAGAAAGTGCTAGTTTATAAATGAGTGGTAAAGAAGAAAATTAAAGATTAATGAAGAAATCCTCCGGAGCTACAAACACGAATACAGATCGCACGCGTATGCGCCGATCTGAAGGTGTCCATTGTATTCGAGGTGCTGTTGTGTCCGTTGTGTCCGTCTACAAGTGTCCGTTGTATTTGAGGTGCTGTTGGTTCATTGTCCTGCGATTCGAGATCGGACTCTGGGTCAAACATGTATGGGAGAATCATTCCGGTTGCCATTTTACAACAGTGGTTTTCAAAACAAATTCCCCCACGTGCACCGACCGAAACCAACGACAGAGTTGAAGCTCATTATAATATGCAAAACTGTTATCCACTCACAGCAGTGGGCGTTAACTTTGTAAAGACTCTGGGCGGGTCTGATCGAGGGGAATTTGCATATCATAATTAATAATTCATAATTAATAATTATTCATACAGATTTGGATCAGACCGGTCTTACATGTTAATAAATCCCTCGATGAGGGCTTTCTGTTAACTTTACTTACATGTATACATGTGTATCTCTGCAATTAACCACAAATTAATTGTAATAGATTGCACAGACCACGTCTTACAAGACAAGTAAAATTAATTAGCTCAATTAATTTATAGAGCAGGGAAAACTTAATTCTCTGGCCAGAAGAATTCAGCATTCCAACTCCATAAAACATACCCTTTAGCCGGTATTTCTAGTTCTGTAAAGCTTGCAGCGTTCGATCTTTCACTTCAGGGACTTATGTCATGAGCAGGACAGTGATTCAATCACAAATGATCATATTGAATTTATTAAAGTATTCAATAAGGCAACTAAGTAAGTGTAATACTCAGATTCGCGGGTCTTGATGAATCCGTGCTTACCGAGTATTGTGCGTGGGTTCTTGACTATTTCTGTATCTGTCGCGGTCACTTGATAGAAGAGTCAGACAATACTTCTGTGCTCATAACTCAGTGTTTAATTGAACATTTCTCCCAACTACGACACATCGTTCCACCCGATTACCTTGCATGTCTTTTTTTTTTCTCATCTCTCCTCTTCCGCTTTCTTTTTCCCACTCTCGCGATATCTCGCGTAACTTTATTTACACCTTCCCATTTCAATTCTTACATAATACTCCCCTTCCTATAAGAAATGTCCTCATTTCTATGTATATAAACACAAACCCCATAAGAAAACATGTGTTATAACAGTCATGTCATGAAACATAGACATTATTAAATTGTTTTTTTTTTTTTTCTTTTCACTGCTGTATAACCCTGAGAACAATGAACTTGTTAAACAACTTACAGTGGTATGTATATAAAACAAACAAACAAACAAAAAAAAACGTATTATACTATGCATAGAATGATGCATATAATGACAGAACCAAATCACATCAGAACCTCAAACGAAAACCAAAACACCCTTTAGTACAATTGAAAGTCTTTCAAGTAAGCCGGCATTCGACGCAATCTTGGACGTTCGTGTGGTGTGGAGGACTGAGTGACCGGGGACACTGGGGAACCAGCGGGTACTCCCACTACCATCGAAGTTGGCATTTGGAGGGGCTGTACCACGGAAGGTGCGGGGCAAATGTCTCTAGCATTGTCCCTTGCAACATCAGGTAAGGGGCCGTACTGCGGCAAAGGTTGGTGTGCTGGCGGCAGACGGTGGCCTGAGGGGTCCAGCGGGAGATCCTGGGGCCATTGGCGTAACATGAGGTGGAAGGAGACCTGATAGCGTGTTCAGAGTGTTTGGTTTAGCGATTAACTGAGGTGAGGGGGGTGCGTATTTTGCGAGTGCTCAACGATGTATGGCTTCATGCGGTTATAGTGAATGACTTTGGTCTTGGCGTGTGGTTTGGAAGTATCACGAACAGCAAAATCCACTGGGGTAAGACTACCAAGAGGTGCTATTGAATGTAAAACCTCATAAGGACCCACCCAGCGAGGACGTAGTTTATTATGCTTGTTGGCCGGGTCATCAAGGAGTACCAAGTCGCCCGCCTTGTATGGAGTGTACTTCACATGACGATCATAGTAATGTCGTTGTTGTCCTTGTGCTTTATCCCGGAAGGCAGTTGCTGACCGATAAGCAGAGGATAATCTGTGTTGTAGTGAATTAGCAAACGCTCCAGGCGTACCCGATGTGGCTGAAGTGACAGAAGTGCCGTCCTGAAATAGCACGTCTAAGGGAATGCGGGCCTCGCGTCCATGCGCTGAAAAAGAATGGCGTGAACCCGGTACTGGAATGATTAATGGTGTTGTAAGCTAATGCGACATGTGGGAGGTGTTCGTCCCCATTCTCTACCAGACTCAAAGAGATATTTGGCAAGCTCATCTTTTTAAGGTGCGATTGAAGCGCTCCACAGCGCCATCACATTGGGCGTGGTAGGGAGATGTGCGGAGCTTTTTAATGCCCATGGACTTACAGAGATTCTGAATAAGGTCAGATTCGGAATTGTCTGCCTTGGTCAGAGTGCAAAGCATCCGGAACCCCATGTTGCGGTATGTAATGATCAAAAATGCAACCTGCCACAGAGAAAGCTGTCTGATCCTTCAAAGGATACAGATTTACAAATTTAGTGTACAGGTCCATCATCACTAAAACATAACGGTTGCCTTTAGTCGACTGAGGGAGCTCAGTTATGTCTGCGCGACGATTTCGAATGGTCGATACAGGAGAGATGGAAATGAGCGGAGCTTGTGGTCGAGGCACAGGCGAACGTCGTGACTGACAGGCCGCGCATCAAGAACAATGTTTAGAAATGTCTGCAGACATGTAGGGCCAATAAAAGAGCCGTCTAGCCCTATTCAGGGTTTTAGCATGTCCGTAGTGGCCAACTGAAGGATCGCCATGCACATGGATCAGTATGTCTGGAACCAAAGACGTTGGAATGATAATTTGGAGGACGTCGTCCGCATAAGATTCACGCGACAGTCTACACAAAACATTTTCATGTATAGTTAACCGACTGAATTGTGACCACATTTTCTTAAGGTATGGTGACGCATTCCGGAGCCTCCACAAAGGGGGCTTATGACCCGTTTCTACCCATGAGAGGACAGCGGCCAAGTCAGAGTCAGACCGTTGTTGTTCTGCTACTTTCCAGTCGCTTTGAATTTGAATTAGGTTTGCTGTGACATAATTTGGAACAGGCGTGACTATGAGAGAATTAACATCCATTTTTGGTGTTCGCAGAGGTGACGCGCAGGGTTTAACTGAGGCTCGAACAATGTGGTCTGTCCCTTACAGAAAAAAACACATGAATTTCACATGTGGTCACATGTTTTCCACATGTGACCACATGTGCCCACATGTGACCACATGTGCCCACATGTGAACAACATGTCACCACATGTGAACAATGTTTCACCACATGTGAACAACGTTTCACCACATGTGAACAACGTTTCACCACATGTGAACAACATTTCACCACATGTGAACAATGTTTCACCACATGTGAACAACATGTCACCTCATGTGAACTTAATGGAACACGTGGCACATGTGGAAAACATGTTATAGGTAATAATGTGGAGCTGATGTGAAATATATTTGCACGTTGTAATGAGTTTTAACATGTGAATTATGTTAACACGTTACAAATACTGTACATTTTTAGCCTTATTCATACAAAATGCAGAACATAAAGTAATGCATGTGTAGGCCCACATATGCCTACTAATGTGAAAATATATTCATGACAATATTTGGTAACACTTTACAATAAGGTTCATTAGTTACTACATTAGTTAACATTAACAAAGAATGAACAATACTTCTTCAGCATTTGTTAATCTTTGGTAATGTTAATTTTAACATTTACTAATACTTTATAAAAATCTTGTTAACATTAGTTAATGCACTGTGAACTAACATGAACAACAATGAACAGCCAGATTTGTATTAATTAGCGTTAACAAAGAATAACAAATACAGTAACAAATGGTTAGTTCATGTTAGTTAATGCATGAACTAATGTTTAATAAATGAACCTTATTGTAAAGTGTTACCAAATATTTTAATGATAATGTAGCGTATAGTTTTTAATCAAGTGTGTTTTTGCAATACTTTTATTTCAACACTGTTTACCATTTCTAAAGCTATATTACAATTATATTTTACATAATCAACAATATAATATTATATTTGATATAATCAATAGACTACTACTTCATAATCTTTTTACAAAGCACTTTCAGGACATCTTTATTATATGTGTATATGTATAGAATATGTTTTAAGTGCTGCATGATTTTGACGTGGTTTAATCAATGCCGTGCACGTGAACTTTCGAGTCTCTCAAACACTGGAGTGGCCGCCTGGCCGGCGCGCAGAGTTGCCATGGAAACGGCGCGGGAACACTGCTTCTGTGGTAAATAACAAAACTCCCTCCCTCGCTGTTGTTTCAACTTTTCACGGCTTTTTTCAGGTAAGATTAGTATCTAAAAGCACACGAATAATACTCACAAATGTTTTTTTTTTTTTTACATTTCTCCTACTTGTAATTGACACGATTCTGTTAAAAATGTACTTTATCGACATGGTGTAACGTTAGTGTCTTTGGAAAAAGTCCGTTAGAGGTAGCAAGGCTAAAGAGGTAACAGCTAGCAAGGCTAACGTATGGTAACGTTAAACACATTTTGATTAAAAAAAATGTTCTGTGATTTCAGTAGTAACAAAATAACCCATAACAGAGAGAAAGCTCCACGACTTCAACATTTCTGAAGAAAGCAGCTGCTGGAGAAGTAAGGACACAGGTGAGCCGAGGAAGCTCATTAAATAACCTAATTTCTATTTCTCAAATTAATTATTTTTATATTGTTTATTTTAAGAAGGTTTTGACATCCAAACGAAGTTACACTGTATGAGCAAAATTAAATGGATAAGTAAACCCAAAAACTAACTTTTATCCTAGTTAAGAAATTATATTCTGTATTTTACATTCTTTCTCTTTTCTGCATTTCACCTCTGCTGCTGCTTCTTTCCTTTTAATAAACCTGGCATTGTATAATAACATTGTTAGCTCAGTGACAAATGGCTTGTTGTGTTCCTAGATCCCTCAGTGCTGATGCCCTGCAATGTATTGAAGTGGAGCTGATCTTCATCTCTAAAGCACTATTGATGAACCATATGATTAGTAAGTAAAATGCCAAACGTACACTTAATGTCAAACCTACACTAATGTCAAACATACACTAATTGTCTTGGTACAAATGTTTATGTCGTTTATGTTAAAGGAGTCATAACCTGTCATTTTCACTTTTCCACGAGAATCAATGCATGTTATGATTGCCTAAAGATTAAACATTGGCCGGGAAGCCGATATTCAAAAGTGAAGCGTTTGTTTACCACTGGGTTCGTAAACCAGCCCGCGTGCACGCGCACTCAAATACAAGATTTTAATTTCTCCCCCGACTTGACGTCAAGACGGGGCAGGATATACCATATATGGACACCCCATATGCTGCAGGAAGCTCGCGCTGTCCCTCTCCCCCTCATATTCAGTCAAGAAAGATGCAGAAATGTAGTGCACACGTGTGTTGCTCTGTGGTTGACTGCCAGAATCAACATTCAAATGTGTTTTCTCTACCAAAAAACGGACCAGACTACCAGGGACCAGTGGATGAAATTAATTTTTAACGACGCTGTTCCAACAACCCTATCAACTGGCTCGTCTGCGCTAAACATTTTACACAGGAATCATTTACAACGTTCATTTCGAGTCGGACAATAATGCCTACTGAGTCGGAGTGCTGTATAGAGATGGAACAGGTATAGTTTAGTAGTTTAATTACAGTTATTATAACGTATTTGTCATCTGCTTGTGTGTATCCATTATTTATTAATAGCCTAAGTCTGCTGTTTCGGACCAGGTCCGAATGATGATCAAACATATACTGATGAGTTTAATAAAGTTTATTGTACATCAAACAAAAGATGAAGCGTCGGTTTTACTTCAGAAAATCACCGTAAGAGCTGAGTAAACACAGCTATAAGAAGTGCGTGAACGTGAAACAAGGCAAAAACAACACATGATAGCAAACGTTGATCTCTATAACCACTGTAAGCTGATAAAAAAAGTAGACTAACTTACATCACCGTTAATGTAATCTACATTAAATAAAAGGTATACTTATGTGGGAGAAAATAGCAACAAACGTTTTAGCTTGTTATTTATGTTAATGTATTTCTCGGTCAAAATGATTTGCTGCATCCCAATTACGCATACTATCCGTCCTAAATAGTATTCGAAAATAGAATTAGTACGTCACCAAACCGTAGTATGTTGAAATGAGTGTTTCAAAGATACCCGGATAGTCTACTATTTCCGGTCAGAATCCGGAAGTGTAGATCGGTGCACACTCTAACGGCTGATATTGCCCACAAACCATTGCGCGGTGGACGAGGATTCGGTTAGAACTACAAACACGAGTAAAAATGTTAAAAAACTACAGACACGGAAGGCAGCGCGAGTCGCGCGCTGGTCCCGCGGCTGTGTAGAGAGGTTTAGATAAAGAGGTTTGAGTGATTAATTATCACTATCTAACCGGACGAAAATGAATTTATTCAATGTTGTCCACATTATATTGCATATGCAGCAGCATTGTGAACTTTTGTAAAGACACGTTTAGCCATTACTTTTTAAATGCATCATTATATTCAAATTGCAAACACGAGGAGAGTATCTGCATGAAAGACCCACGACTGGCAGATGAACGTGCTCTGAAACGGTAGGAAATCAAATGAGATAGAATGGAGGATTTTAACTGTGACAAGATGATTGACAGGGCAGTTTACGGTGACAGGATGCACGCAGCACGCGACAGAGCCGTCCGTTAAAGATGACGTGATAGTATGTCCCAAAGCTTGCCTACTCTTTTGCTGCACACTCAAAAGTATATACTTTTTCTTCACAAAAAGAGTACATACTTTTAGGGCGTAGTATAAGTAGGCGAATTGGGACGCAGCAAATGTCTTTACCATTCAGAGACATGTTGATGTAGATGTCCTTCCACTGACTCTATCTTCCGTTTCCAGCTCTGGTTCAGAGTGAATTCCGTAGGTTCAGGGCCAGGTCGGATTCATTCACAACTTGCGCCATAATCATGATGTCTTTTTGGAATGATATGCTGAAGTTAAGCGCGGTGTCAAGCCCCCTCCTTCTTGCCACCAATCAATGCGCCCCTCATTTGCATTATTAAAATGACCATCCACGACAGCCAAAATATCGCATCAGATCTCGCGAGACAATAATGCATTCAGAAATAAGGGTCAGAGGAGCTCTGGAGTTACCATCATAACCATTAAAGGTTATGACTCCTTTAACAAAAAACAAAAAAAAAAAAACACATTAAAAATAATAATATTGTGAAATAATATAAATAAAAAAATGTTTTCTATGTGAATATATTATAAAATGCAATTAATTCCTGTGATCAAAGCTGAACTGTCAGCATCACAGCTTCACATCATCCTTCATAAATTATTCTAATATGACGATTTGATGCTCAAACAAACATTTATGATTATTATCAGTGTTGAAAACAGTTGTGCTGCTTCATTTTTTTTGTGTTTTTCAGGATTATTTGATGAATAGAAAGGTTTAAATAACTGCATTTATTTGAATATGCATCCATGCTGAGTAAAAATATGAATTTCTTTTTTTTGTTCTATTTATTTTTAAATCTATCATTGACCCCAAATGTTTGAACATTAGTGTAAACTACCCTTCATACTGTATGTTTGTGGTCTATTTAACAATGAATCCTGGAGGGGGAAAAATGGTTTAAACTGTTACAATGGTTTACATAAAACACAATAATCAGCATAACTGTTTTTAACATTGATAATAATTAGAAATGTTTAGGATGTTTACATTGTAAGAATGTATAGTATTCAAATATAAAAAAACACTGACTCGTTAGGTCATGTTTTCTCATTAAAGTCAGATGATTTCCTATTAATTCAACTGAATATGGTGACTTCAATTTACATGACTTCATGAGCATTGAAGTCATAGTTCAGTGAGTAGTGCCCAGCATATCTAAGTCCACTAAAGGAGATTTCTCGCATTTTACCCCTAAACTCTGGACTAACTATGAAGGTAAAAGAGTAACAAGACTCGAGCATGAACAATAAATACTTGTATGCTAAAATTTACACTCACAGCTCCAACGTGAAAACCTCACCTAATACACAATAACGTTGAAAAGATCACGGTTTCTGTCCTGACGAAAATTTTCTATTTTATTTTTGCTTTGCAGAACAAGTCTGTGACTGACTTAATGAACCCAGTTGCTTTGGATCATGCTCAAAGATGTAAGGGTTACAAAAGTTAACCAAAACTCTTATGGACTCCATCTTCTCTTTCAAAGAGATGGCAACATGAACGGAAAAAAGGGGTTGTTGGTGAAAAACCTACAAAAGTGCAGCTAATAATTGGTAAGCATGTCTGAGCGTTTTTATATGGCGCTGAGCGCGTCTGTCAGCGACAGCCATAGCGTGGAAAGCACAGTTTGAATCTGGCAGTTATGTCACGTCATGACAAACTTGTTTTCAAATTTTAATGTAATCAATCTCATTTCTTACAGACCATGTCAAAAAGAGGCACCCAGGCATCGGAGGCACTGAGATCTAAGGTCTGCATGGCACAAAAGTTAAAAGATCTGAGGAGACGAGCAGAAAGGTAATACAGTATTTCAGATGATCCAACATCCAAGTGTGATCCCCATGTGTCTGTTTACATTTGCGAAACCGACGAGGACTGAGGACTCAGTTTATTCCTCAGTCTACATTGTGATCTATTCACAAACTGTCAATAGTTTTTTTTATAAATGAGAAGCACCACTTGTCTTATACAGTTGTTTAAGCAAGATGTAAACGGCATTGCTTTTTGCCAACATGTTTTGCTCATAGCATATTTACGTATGTTAATGACATAATAATATTACAAATGAATAATAATTAATTTTTAAGCCCCATCCAATTTAGGCTTCAAAAATGCTTTTCAGAAACCTATGGGGTGACGTCATGGACACTAGGGCTGTGTATCACCAACAATGTCACGATCGATCGCATCACGATACTAAAGCCACGATACGATACGCATCACGATACAGATCAATTTGGAATTTATTTTGAGCTGAGTTTAGTAACAGTGCTACAACAGTTGTGATAACTGAAAAACAATTAATTTTTTTGTCATAAAAAAATTAGTTAAATAAAAATGCTGAGAATGGCTCTTCCTTAAAGTCTGCCTCTATATCTGAAATGACAATTATAGTGACACTGAAGCATGTCTACACTGCTCAATGACTAAACAACTTAAATCATTCCATAAAAGCAAAAACGGTAACAACTTAAATTTAACATAGTTTTCTCAACACCTAGTATTTAGGAATTTGGTCTTAAGTGTTCAAATGTGCACCAAACAAAGTCATTTCTTCTATGTTGAAATCATTTTAAATGATTACATTTTCAGATTTTTATGCAGAAACAACAATTGATTGACATGCTCAAGGTAAAGAGAAGAGAGTGACAGCAGAATATCTCAAAACGCTAATGCTTATAACCAAAATAACCAACTGTGTTTAGAGGATACTTACCAAGACCGAAATTTAACATAATTTTGTGTGTTTTAGTCCGTTAAAGCGATATAATCACGCGAGCTGTGTGTGAGGCGGCTGACTCTAGTCTAAATGCACGCAGCGAAAACCAACTCTCAGAGAGCGCGCAAGTACTAAACAGTTTAAAGTAATTTGAATATTTAAACCGGTAAGACTTAAAGACGCACAAATGGTAAACTTTAGTCACGATGCAATGCTGACCCGATTAAGCAAGTGAATATTCCCTCATGTCCCGACTCCTGAAACGCGAGCGTGTAGTTTCACCGGCTGCTGCAGCGCTGGATGCTTGCCTTGAGCAGCCGTTTGAGAGACGAGAGAGCGGACGCATCACCATTGAACTCGCGCTGTTCCTGAAATTGCGTCTCACGTTTTCAAACTACTCATTTGATTTTATAATACAAAATAAAAGCTTAAGTGAATCAATGTTTGCAATGTATGTAAATAATAATAATTATGCGCAATACCTGCGACGAAATTCGAGCCCTGCCTGAATTGGCTTCATTCAAAAGCACAACAGTATCGAATACGCGATACGGCAGCTGCTGTATCGATACGCGCATCGCCAGGAGTTCATGACGATATATCGCTGTATCGATATTTTGAGCACAGCCCTAATGGACACTACGTCCATATTTTTTTTTTTAGTCTATGGTTTGCACTGCCCTAATCTTTGATCTTTTTCTATCCCAAAACAGGATGTCTGCTGCAGAAGACACAAAGGACTGAGACACACTTTTACAAACGCACACCACACACACACACACAGACATGCACTTACATGCGCTCACATGTGCGTATACCTGCGATTTTTTTGTGGCTTTTTATGTATTTATGTATAATTTTAATTTGGTTTTGCTTTGTTTGTTTTAAACGTTCAATTTGTATTACATATTTTGAAATGAAATAAAAAGTAAATTTGACTTATTTGTTTTAATGTTGGGAAACATTAGGCTATAGACCCTACAAAAGAACATGGTAGGCCTACCGTTTTCTGTGGTATATTGCTTAATGGTTTTTACATGGATTTCACATGAAGTTACAGGTTTACATGGTGTGTAGCTTTAAAATGGATAGTTGATGGGTTTCAAATGTTATTTCATGGGTTTCACATGAGATATTTTACATTTCACATGATATCTCATGGGTTTCACATGTGATTAAATGTTTCACATGGGAATTTTAGGTTTCACATGTAAGCTCATGGATTTCATATGGGAATTTTACATTTCACATGCAATCCCATGGGTTTCACATGCAATCACATGGGTTTCACATGTAATCACATGGGTTTGGGTTTCACATGCAATCCCATGGGTTTCACTTGTAATCACATGGGTTTGGGTTTCACATGCAATCCCATGGGTTTCACTTGTAATCACCTGGGTTTCACATGCAATCACATGGGTTCCACATGTAATCACATGGGTTTGGGTTTCACATGCAATCCCATGGGTTTCACTTGTAATCACATGGGTTTCACATGCAATCACATGGGTTTCACATGTAATCACATGGGTTTGGGTTTCACATGCAATCCCACGGTTTCACATGTAATCACATGGGTTTCACATGGGATTATACATGGGTTTCACATGCAATCACATGGGTTTGGGTTTCACATGCAATCCCACGGTTTCACATGTAATCACATGGGTTTCACATGGGATTATACATGGGTTTCACATGCAATCACATGGGTTTGGGTTTCACATGCAATCCACGGTTTCACATGTAATCACATGGGTTTCACATGTAATCACATGGGTTTCACATGTAATCACATGGGTTTCACATGGGAATATACATGGGTTTCACATGCAATCACATGGGTTTGGGTTTCACATGCAATCCCACGGTTTCACATGTAATCACATGGGTTTCACATGTAATCATATGGGTTTCACATGGGTTTAACATGTAATCACATGGGTTTCACATGGGGGTTTGTTCCAAAACCACATGTTTCCCATGTTTAACATGTGCAAAGCACATGTGTTGCACATATTTCACATGTGCAAAGCACATGTGTTGCACATATTTCACATGTTAAATTTCACATGTGCAAAATCACATGTCCACGTTGTCACATGTGATCACATGTGTTTTTGCACATGTGAAACTCATGTGGTTTTTCTGTAAGGGGTGTGGCGACCGAAAACTTGGCGGGTTCCTGTTTGTTGCCATTATCTTGTTGAACGACCTCACCTTGTGGCCGTCGAGACATCAGCGTCTGCGTTCAAGTGTTTGGCACCTTCGCGGTGGCGCACACACCAATCATAAAGATCTAATTCGACTGCCCAACGTGCGCGCCTACCCGTTGGATCATGGTCCAAAGGGAGCTTTTTAGTCCGACCAACGGCTTGTGGTCCGTGATTATAGTAAATGGGTGGCACGCAAGGTAGTGGTGGAAATGGCGTACTGACCACAAATGGCGAATAGCATGCAATAACATGCTCCTTACCATCCACGTGCTGTGAGAGAACAGAGCCGACTGAATACAAGGACGCGTCTGTGTAAAGTAGGAAGGGTATCGGCAAGGGTTGGAAACGCCATAATAGGCGGCGACGTCAATGCTTCCTTTAAGATGCAAAACGATTCATCTGCCTGAACTGACCAAGTGAACGCAACACCCTTGTGTGTTAACCGGTGTAAAGGCTCTGCTGTATGAGCGAAGTTTTTTATAAATCTTCGGTAATACGAACATAAGCCTAAGAAAGCCCTGACCTGTGTGGCAGATGTTGGAATTGGCCACGTCTTAACTTTCTCAATGTTTGATGGGTCAGGCTCAACTCCAGCGCTGGAGACACGATGGCCCAGAAACGTAACCGAGGAGCATGCCAGATGGCATTTAGACGGCTTGAGCTTTAAGTCCGGCCGAGAGCGGAAGCGTCCAAAGACGTCACGCAAGTGTGTCAGATGTTGTGCGAAATCTGCACTGTACACAATTATGTCGTCTAAATAGATCAAGCAAATGCTCCAATGAAGACCACGGAGCACCAACTCCATTAACCGCTGAAAGCTAGGCGGCGTGTTTGACATACCCATGGGCATCATACGGAATTGATAAAGCCCTGCTCCCGTCGAAAACGCAGTTTTTTCTTTGTCTGCGGGGTCAAGGGGTATTTGCCAATAACCCGCGTCAAATCAATCGTGCTGAACATTTGTGCCCCAGAGAGCCTATCAAGAGTGTCGTCGACCCGAGGAAGAGGGTGTGAGTCCTTGATTGTGACTGCATTGAGTCGTCTGTAGTCCACACAGAACCGGTATGTACCGTCTTTTTTACGAACAAGTACAACCGGGGCTGACCATGGGCTCTGTGACTCCTCAATGATGTCACGTTACAAAAGCCTAGACACCTCTTCTTGTAGAATATTCTGCGTCGCTGGTGATGTGCGATATGGGCGTAGTTTGATTGGTGCGGCGTCTCCTGTGTTGATGGTGTGTGTGACTAAATTAGTTTGTCCGTAATCGATGTGGATGTGAACTAAAATGTCGGCAAATTCTGTCAACAAATCCTTAAGCAACGACTGCTGGTCTGCATCTAAGCAGGTGTCTGCTAAAAGCGTGTCCTGAACAGTGCGTGTTTCGTCGGTGGAGGTGGTTACAGATGAAACTAGTACGTATTCATCCTGTGTTTTTCCCGTTATGGAGAAAAACTGACCCACGGGGCATCCCGCTTCTAGAGACCGGTTGGCTGGTCGAATTTAACGACTCTAACGATGCCTCTACTGTTTTGAATCGACGTTAGAGTGCGCGCAATGCCTACAGACACAGCCTGGCAATTGACTGACAATTGACACATTGACTGGCTATTTTTAAAGCATTGTCCAAGGTCAGTGCTCCATGCTCATGTATTTTCAATTGAAGTGCAGGATCTAAACCAGTAATAAATCTACGAAAAATTTCACAATTCCGAGCAGTGACATCATACAGAGGAAAAGCTTCCATCACTAAACTGGTGAGCTCAGCTGCATAAACTTCGAGAGGCTCCTGAGGCTTGCGGGGACGAGCATTCAAATATGTTTGGAAAGTGGCCAAAAATGTGGCACGTCCAAAAACAGCACCTAAACTGGCCTTAGTCAGATCATAGTCCGCTTTAACAGCAGGGGAAGAGACTGCCAATATGCAAATGCGGGTCCCGTGAGCTTAGCAGGGAGGAGTTTAGCTTTATCTGGTGGCGTAGCAGAGACATTAAGAGCAACTTCAAATCTCTGTATCCAGGAGCCGAATGGTTCAGCGCTTCTGGCTCGAAAAGGGAGCAGGGAGATCGATTCTGAAGGGCACATGTGAATTTGTACCAGCCGTCACGTTATGTGGTTGTGGCTGCTCCACGATATCATGCTCACCATCATACATTTTGTGTGTGCGAGCAACGACGAGAAGAGAGAAAAAAAAAAAAAAAATGATGTAATCCGAACTTGCAAAAATACAGCACGTAAAATATAATGGGCAATATTAACGTGCCTGCAGGTTGATGTGGCTATTTCACGTTGTGCAGAGTCAAGCAGAAAATGTCCATCAAAAACAGAAAGATAGAAATAGCCAACCGGCGCTGCCACCAATGTAATACTCAGATTCGCGGGTCTTGATGAATCCGTGCTTACCGAGTATTGTGCGTGGGTTCTTGACTATTTCTGTATCTGTCGCGGTCACTTGATAGAAGAGTCAGACAATACTTCTGTGCTCATAACTCAGTGTTTAATTGAACATTTTCTCCCAACTACGACACATCGTTCCCAGCCCGATTACCTTGCATGTCTTTTTTTCTCATCTCTCCTCTTCCGCTTTCTTTTTCCCACTCTTGCGATATCTTGCGTAACTTTATTTACACCTTCCCATTTCAATTCTTACATAAGCATTTACTACGTTACAATGATCCATGTATATACAAACATTAAACACAAACTAAGACGATGCAGGGCATTAGACGATAAGTGATTTGGAGAGAGAGAGAGAGAGTGAGGGTGAGAGAGAGGAGGGAGTTACAATCACCAAACAGTCAATTCATCTTTCTGAACACCATGAAAACACTTTCTTTATGCTTCTGAGAAGCTCTAAAAGAAGGTAATGCTTATACTTGCACAACATGTTTGGTCTGTGTGTGTCGCGGACTCGTGGTCCGGCCCGCACGATGAAGGGAGTTGCTCTCCTGTGTGCGCGCGTTCGGTGGAGCGCGTGAGCGCGTCCCGTCCTGCGCGCGTGCATGGTTGGTCGCTTGCGCGTGGCTTCCTTTTCCGTGGGAAGTCGCGTGGCGTTCGTTGGCATTACGCGCGAATGTTTGAAAGGCTTAAAAGTCTTTAAGGTGACGTTACCCGATGAAATAGTTCGGCAAAGTCCGCTTCTTTTCCTGGGAGGCGAACTTGACAGTCCACTTGGGGAAAAGATGAACTTTTCAGACGAACAAAGGAAAGATCCTGGGTTGGATCGCATCTCCGTGGTGAGATGACGAGAGTTCACATGTTTCTCTGAGCAGGTCAGGATTGGAAGAGGGGATCCCGGTTGGGGCTCGGGTCTCCGTGAGGAGATCCAGAGTTTACATGCTGTTTGACATGAGGTGTTTCTTGGAAGAGAAAGGGCGGAGCTGGCGCGCTGCCTTTATCCTCTTGGAGACATCCATCCCCTTCCTGTTGGCTTGAGCCAATCAGGGAGATGGATGTTGCAGCGGGAAATTCTTGGTTTATTGCTCTTTGTTTCACAGAGCACGCGCTCCTCGTGGGAGGGGGTGTGTTCAATGGGCTAAAATTGAAACAGTTCGATCTTCCTTGGTAGTAAAACATATTAACAATACACTTTACTTTACATCTCTGTGCATAATCGGGTGTTTCATTCAATAAGCATTCTGGAGACATCAAGAAACATTATGTTACATTAAAGGAACATATATTTCCGTTTACAATGCCTACAGGAGTTATTTCTAATTTCTGTTTTATGCTGCAACCAACAAAGATATTTCACGGTGACATGGGGAAAAACACACATACATAAAAACCATTTGAGAATATAAAGTAAATGTCTTTAAACACCAAAGGAATGCCTTCCTCTTTGTTCAGACATTCTTTCACATTCCAATGTGTTAAAAGTCAGGCCCAAGAAGCCTCCCTCTTGTGTGTGGGGGAGGGGAGGGCTTGTGTGTGTGTGTGTGTGTGTGTGTGGGGGGGGGGTCCGAGTCCTTGGAGGACGGTTGATTCAGTCTGGCAAAATCATTACATCTTCCCCTTTTCGTTACGATGAAGTCCTTACGTGGACTTCCATCGAACGACACCCATCGCAATGGATGGATGGCAGGTGAATCATGAAAGTCAGGTAGCAGGTGGTGGCTCAGCTTGATGAGGTTGGACGCAGTCTCCAGTGTGGTACCCTCTTCCCTGAGGGTCCGGTGGTGGCTGTGGAGGTTTGCGTTTGTTGAGTCTCTTGTGGAGTGTGAATGTCAAGATGTTCAAGACATGGTTAATTATCGTAGAGGTACCCAGCGCAGAATCAGCTGCGGTCCAGGGTTGGACAACAGGTGATGCAGTGGTGCAGGTGTAGCAGGTGTTCAGTTGAAACACATCTAGGAGAGCTATGTTGCTGGGAACAAGTTCAGTTCGGCTGGGCACCCCCGTTTTTCACAGTTCATAATTCCAGTTCTGGAATCAGGGTGAAATCATGGTTTTCGTAAAGGATGGGACTTGACTCGAGCTCAGCTACAGGTAGCTGAGTCTCGGAGCAAAGGCTGCCGGATGCTGAGTTTTGAGCAAAGTCATTCTGGCAGACAGTAAACAGTTGTCTTGCTGGAGTTCACTTGTCTGGTTCAGTAGAATGCCGTGAGCGTTGTGGATCTGTCACAGCTCCTTTCAATTTCTTGATGGTCTGTGAGGAGGCACTCTGTGTTGTGAGTTACCTTTTGGCTGAAGGATTTCAGTTCGTTTTGTTGCTGGACATGCCGGTGTTTGACTGCGTTCTGACAGCAGCGGCGTGGGTGTCCATTTAGCTCTGCTTGCGTGGTAGTCGACCCTATGCTGTGTGATGTCGGACCTGGTGATGACTGCAGTTGTCCTCTGGTTGGCTGGAGGCACAGGAAGACGACCACAGCAGCAGCATCCTGTAACAGAGACAGGGGAGAGAGAGAGAAAAGGGAGGAAAGATTTCAGCGGCTGTCGGCTGGGACAGCCTGATGCCTTTGAGGATGCCGAGATGTCCTGGTGCTGCGGTGTGCAGCCCACATGGTGCGTGACAGGCATACACTGGCTGGCATATCCCCCTTTTGTACTGTGGCAGCACAAGCCGTGGCAAAGTGATGTCACGAGGTACATAAATTTCAAGTGTTGGGCCGTTTAGCAGCATGTGCTTGGTGAGCTGCCGTTGTTGTGGTTGACGGCCGGCTTGGGTGGTTGGAGGGGTTGAGAGGTGGTTGTCTCAAAGTTAATTTGGTTAGTCCCAGTTTTTGGTAAGCTGAAAGGTGCAGGGTAGCAAGTTCACGTTTCCATTTGGTGCTGAGGCTGTGCCTTTATGGCTGGCTGCAGGAGTTCTTGTGACCTCTGTGACCTGCCAGTTAGGTTCTTTTGACCTGTGTGACTGGAGGGGGAGGGGTACTTGAACTTGAGCTCAGACATTCAGTTGTTTAAAGTCTATTAAAGGCTCATAACGATCTAACAGATCTTGGCCACTCAGAAGTGCGTACGTGATCGTTTGTGATCGGTACACTGGGTAAATCAGGCTCATAGGGACCAATTGTTGGGTGAACGGGAGGTACCTGTTTTGAGCCAGATGTCGTTTTGGCTGTAGGATTGCACCTTCAGCTCACCTGTTTGGGATTTGAGAGTTCGCTCTGACTGTTTGAGTCGTTTAAAGAGTTGGGCTGGCAGTAGCGTGATGTTTGAGCTAGTGTCTAGCAGTGTTTCAAGGCTCAAATCATAGTCTCTAGGTGGCTAGGCAGTGTTCGTGCCACCCCCTTTTGATTAGGTTTCCCAGAAGGTTTGGCGTTCGGGCTGATGTGTGTGGACACCGGGTTGTCATGCTCAGGTTGTGCAGCTGTCAGTTGTGGTGGCTGCTTGGTGCTGTCACTTTGTGAAGTGGCAGTGAGCTCTGTGGTGTGATGCTGACGAGCGGTGCTCTGGGTGTCTGTTTGGGTCTTGCGCTGAGACATAGCATGTCTGGCTTGTCCTTCTTTTCGCAGGCCGTGGCTTTCGAATCTCTTTAAGTTCAGCCTCTGCTCTTTGCAAGAGTCTTCACTTTTGTCGGAGTTTCTCGTGGATTTCTTCTCTGGTTCTTTTCTCTGACTATTCTCTTCAGTCTGTGTAGAAGATTTAGACAGGGCAGTTTGAAGTCTTTTACTTCCTTCTGTAGCTCGGGTCGTTGTCATCCTCGGCGTTGCAACCTTGTGCTCCAGGGCGATGCGGCTCCTTTTGCGGAGGCGTGCGTGTGCGCTGAGCTGGTAGGCGAGGTTGACGTGTCTGGCCCAGTCTTTGTCGTGGGAGCTTTGGCTTGGTTTGTGCGCCATCAGCTTGTACACGTCTGCGTCCAGTTGCTCTTGGCTCGGGGCTCTGAGTAACCGGTGGCTTTGGGCAGGGATGGAGATGTCATGAATCTCGGCCATGTCTCCAGGTTGTCCCCGCGGGTTGTGGGACTGGAACATACTGGCTTCACTGTGGGCGAGATGAACACAACACACACAGAGAGACCAATGCAAGTTCGACTACGTCTAACGAGCTATAATACCGGCTAGGCCGTGTATGAAAATTTTGGTTAACTGATGCAGACAGTTAAACCGTTAGGTGGGACAATTTGGGTAGGTCATCATGGGTCTGAATGAAGATTTGACAGGGCGCTAGCTTAGGGGTCACCTGTTGATGCTAACGACTTGGTTGTCAAACTATTCTTCAGCTTTCCTTGGTGTGTCAGAGAGGTTCTGTCTCTAGGTGAACTGAAAGGAACAGAGCACAACAGAACAGAGCAATGGCAAGCTAGCAAAGTTTGAAGTAACATGCAACCATCAAAGATGGGGAGGTCTGTAATGAAATGGCATTAATAGTACACAAGAAGTGTTAAAAGTGAAAGAGGCAGTTTGTGAGGCTAAAGCCTGCAGTTTGTGGCTTGGAGAGGCGGAGGAAGCCAACCACTTCAAATATCAGGGGAATCTCTAGATTCGGTGGCCAATATTAAGTGGATGGGTTTTAATACCTTTTTCTAGTTTGCCTGGGGTGAAATGAGGTCATCCCGTTTGGAGTCAGCCTCGTGGCTGGTCCCTCTGTCACCCCCCAACACCTGACAGCAGTGTCCCGGGCATTTCGTGCATCTGTTCCGAGGTGCGCCCTTTCAAGCAACTTGACCTTGAACACAACCGGCGGTGCCAGATTGGTGGTGTCGTGTTGCGGGCCGCATCAACAGAAAGATACAGGAAAGTATGAGACCTGCGCTCAGTCAGCGATGGTGGCGCAGATCAGACGAACCAGCCAGCCGGACCCCAAGCGAAGGTGACTGTCACATCACCACAGCACTTGAGAGATTTCTACCTACAAACACAAAACAGGATGAAGAACAAGTGTGCCTCAATTTGAATTAAAGCTCCTCTATCTACATCAAGTTGAGTGTCTATTTTTGTTGAAAAATCAAAGGCAACGGCTTTACTAAAGTCTATGGTATAACCACAAAGGGAATTGTGACAATGTCAATTATCAGAATAACCCAACCTCCATACAGGGAAGAGATAGCATTAAGTGCAGCGGGAGGAGCACAGGAGGAAGCAAGCTGTAGTGGCGAGTTTTGGCCACTAAGGGTGTGTGTCCCTTCCTCCTAGTGGTCGATCTGGCTGACAGAGAGCTTGGTTTGGATTGCATTCAAACTGATTTGAACACAATTCAAATTGAGCAAATGCATAGGGGTTAAGTAACCTTCAGATTAGTAAGGATAGAGTTGTAATAAGACCAGATCAAAATTATTAAAAATAATTTGAAATGGAAATATAGAAATAAAGCCATAAAGCAATTTCCCAATGGGAAATGAGAGACTTAATTCAAATTAACTTTGAAATTTGTTTGTTTCAAACCAAATTTAAATAAGTGTAGTAAAATTACAGGTTGGTGTTATATTTGATGACAATCACGATTACGGTGAGGGATCAGTGATTGTAACCAAAACAAAACCAACTGGGAGAGAGAGCCATTCAGAACAGTGATGTTAGGTGTTGACTTAGAAAGGGGGTGGCCACAAGGGGGCGCTTTCCTCCTAAGTGGTCATCAGAAACTGTTAAGACTTAATTTTGAATTTCAAGTTCAAATGTGGTTTGAACCAAATTCAAAACAAGTGCACACAGTCAAGGCAAGGAAAATCATGTTAATGAAACAGGCTGTAGATTGCACATGCATTGAAAATTAGGGAAACTAGTTCGAAATTCAGTAAGGAAGCAGGGTGTTCCTGACAGAATTTTGAGGAAAGAAATGACCTAGCTGTTAGTGTCCACACGAGGGCACTATTGCGCTCATGGAGGGTTAAGTCGGGGCTGGGGGTCATCTGCTACTGGAAAACACTCAAGGGCGCACCCTAGTGTTTGGCAGTAGTATTGCAGCCAGCCCGCTTTCAACTGTGATTGTTTCAGAGGACGTGTAGCGAATTACACACCTATTTTCTGCATAATCACGAATAGTGCGGAATTTAAATCTCGACGGATTTCTTTTTCAGTACTATACTTTACAAGCACGTTTGGCAGGCTTTTCTTTTTTGCTGCGCTGTGCAAAAGTACACAGGAATTTCTCATCTGTTTCAAAAATTCCAAATAACATTTATCACAACTACCGTTAATGATTAGAATGTTTTCAGTTTGGATTTTCTTTTGGTGCTATTTTTTACAAACACGTTTGGCAGGATTTTCTTTTTTCGGTGCGCCGTGCGAAAGGGAAACAGGAATTATCCATCTGTTTAAAAACTCCAAATAACATTTATCACAACTACCGTTAGTGATTAGAATGTTTTCAGTTTGGATTTTCTTTTGGTGCTATTTTTTTTACAAACACGTTTGGCAGGATTTTCTTTTTTCGCTGCACCGTGCGAAAGGGAAACAGGAATTATCCATCTGTTTTAAAAACTCCAAATAACATTTATCACATAGCACTTATGATAATATGTGTTTTTTTATACATTTGATTAGCTAAGTCAATGTTTTTTTTTTCAACCAGGAGCTCATCGTTTTTCTAACGATTATAATATAAGATAAGGCCTTTTAAGAATAGAGAAAGAATCATCATTAATCTATATCTTGTCTTCCAATGTCAGAAGAATCTCGTTCTGACAGAGGAGTTAAAATTATTAAAAATGTTTATGTCCAGAGGTTTCTCTTCCATCTGTGTCAGAACAAATTTAATACTAAGGAAACTGCAGTTTACTTTTAGCAATTTAACAGTGACTAAAACGTTTGAACATTTAGCAGCTTGTTAAATATGCTTGGCTGAGGCGGCTTTCGTGCCCAGCTCAGTCATATCGATGAGTTCGCAAAGCGTTCACTCCGATGTGCGCGTGTAATATTAAATATTACATAACAATATTAAATAACAATATACACATTTGGACTGAAACTGATTTGCTCATAAACAAGTTTGAAGTGCCCGCATTCTCCACCATTCTGTAAAGACTCTGGGCGGGTCTGATCAAGGGGAATTTGCATATCATAATTAATAATTCATAATTAATAATTATTCATACAGATTTGGATCAGACCGGTCTTACATGTTAATAAATCCCTCGATGAGGGCTTTCTGTTAACTTTACTTATATGTATACATGTGTATCTCTGCAATTAACCACAAATTAATTGTAATAGATTGCACAGACCACGTCTTACAAGACAAGTTAAATTAATTAGCTCAATTAATTTATAGAGCAGGGAAAACGTAATTCTCTGGCCAGAAGAATTCAGCATTCCAACTCCATAAAACATACCCTTTAGCCGGTATTTCTAGTTCTGTAAAGCTTGCAGCGTTCGATCTTTCACTTCAGGGACTTATGTCATGAGCAGGACAGTGATTCAATCACAAATGATCATATTGAATTTATTAAAGTATTCAATAAGGCAACTAAGCAAGCATTTACTACGTTACAATGATACATGTATATACAAACATTAAACACAAACTAAGACGACGCAGGGCGTTAGACGATAAGTGATTTGGAGAGAGAGGGAGTGAGGGTAAGAGAGAGAGGGAGTTACAATCACCAAACAGTCAATTAATCTTTCTGAACACCATGAAAACACTTTCTTTATGCTTCCGAGAAGCTCTAAAAGAAGGTAACGTTATACTTGCACAACATGTTTGGTCTGTGTGTGTCGCGGACTCGATGGTCCGGCCCGCACGATGAAGGGAGTTGCTCTCCTGTGTGCGCGCGTTCCGTGGAGCGCGTGAGCGCGTCCCGTCCTGAGCGTGTGCATGGTTGGTCGCTTGCGCGTGGCTTCCTTTTCCGTGGGAAGTCGCGTGGCGTTCGTTGGCATTCGGCGCGAATGTTTGAAAGGCTTAAAAGTCTTTAAGGTGATGTTACCCGATGAAATAGTTCGGCAAAGTCCGCTTCTTTTCCTGGGAGGCGAACTTGACAGTCCACTTGGGGAAAAGATGAACTTTTAGACGAACAAAGGAAAGATCCTGGGTTGGATCGCATCTCCGTGGTGAGATGACGAGAGTTCACATGTTTCTCTGAGCAGGTCAGGATTGGAAGAGGGATCCCGGTTGGGGTCGGGTCTCCGTGAGGAGATCCAGAGTTTACATGCTGTTTGACATGAGGTGTTTCTTGGAAGAGAAAGGGCGGAGCTGGCGCGCTGCCTTTATCCTCTTGGAGACATCCATCCCTTCCTGTTGGCTTGAGCCAATCAGGGAGATGGATGTTGCAGCGGGAAATTCTTGGTTTATTGCTCTTTGTTTCACAGAGCACGCGCTCCTCGTGGGAGGGGGTGTGTTCAATGGGCTAATATTGAAACAGTTCGATCTTCCTTGGCAGTAAAACATATTAACAATACACTTTACTTTACATCTCTGTGCATATTCGGGTGTTTCGTTCAATAAGCATTCTGGAGACATCAAGAAACATTATGTTACATTAAAGGAACATATATTTCCGTTTACAATGTCCACAGGAGTTATTTCTAATTTCTGTTTTATGCTGCAACCAACAAAGATATTTCACGGTGACATGGGGAAAAACACACATACATAAAAACCATTTGAGAATATAAAGTAAATGTCTTTAAACACCAAATGAATGCCTTCCTCTTTGTTCAGACATTCTTTCACATTCCAACGTGTTAAAAGTCAGGCACAAGAAGCCTCCCTCTTGTGTGTGGGGGGAGGGGAGGGCTTGTGTGTGTGTGTGTGTGTGTGTGGGGGGGGGGGGGGGTCCGAGTCCTTGGAGGACGGTTGATTCAGTCTGGCAAAATCATTACAACTTCCTAGTCTTCAAATGCGATACACCCATAAAATCCGAGCATTTTTCAAAAGAAAGTCATAAGTTGACCTCAGACAACAAAACAAAAACATTTAAAAAGCCAGTTCATGACCCCTTTAAATTACAACTAGTAGGAAACATACTTCTTGATATCTGTAATTTAATTCTTGATATTTGTAATTTAATCTTTAATTCTCTAATTGTAAAAATGTTATTTTCACTAGTAAAAATTGCTATTGCAGATATCAATAATTCGTTTTTGGATATGATAAGAGAATAGATAATAGAACTGTTGGGTGAAGCGGTCATAGCCGTGTTTTATCGCGAATAAAGCACAGCTATTGACCAATCAGAATCAAGGATTGGATCTAACCATTTTATAAATTTCGATAGTCCACTTTAGACATTCTACTAACTATAAATAACTTTGCTAGCCTGGATGCCAGCCCGAACAACGCCCACAACATTTTTTGGTCGGTAAGTTTGGTCTAGACTCGAATCCATTGAGGAGTAATTATGATTGGTTCAAAAATCGTTGGGCCAATCAAATTGCCAGGGCGAGTTTTTATGATTATAGACAGATGATCTGCAGTTACGTAATCATCACGTTATCAAAGAGCGTTTGGGTTGAACTGATTTCCCTTAAGGTTGACTGCTCCTGAAGAATTGAGATGTTTAGATTTAGCTATCGCATCTGTTGTAAACGAAATCGATACTGGGCTAACCCAAAGCAGATTTACAGTGATAACAGGAAAGTAATTCAACAAAGTTTGTTTCTGCTGACGATGGCGCCTGTGCTCGGCTTTGCCACGTCTCTCTCTGTATTTTATGGCTCCTGGTCCCAGATATTTATTTTAATATGCCTTTTAATGCCACTATTGCTGTCCACAAATGTATCAGCCGCCCTGGTTTATGATCGGCAATTGCTATTGCTTATTAGAACTGAAATGTCCGGTTATATGGGTATTAGTGATCCACCTCCAATACCACCCTGTATTCGCCTGGGCTTGCCGGGTCACGATCCCTCGCTGTACCGCGACTGGAGAAGAAAGCCTGCGCACCTGCCCAAGAAGTGTGGCAAACGGAGGAGACGAGGGATCAGAGCTGGTCTCCAGGCCAAGAATCGTAGACTACGGAAATACTCCCTTGTTGGCAACCGGGACGGACTGTCTGCTTGTGGACCGTAACCCTCCATTCTTCTACCAACCAGGCATTGACTGGCCCCGGATCCCCGTCAGAGCATCTTACCTGCGGGCAGTGTTCCCGGAGGCGTCCGGTGGAGTGCTGCATAGGGATCCACCTCTTCCCACCTTGGCTGCGTTCGTCGTGGCCAGCCAGCGCTTAGGATTATTGAGTGCACATCTTCTCCCTCAACCTCTGAAGACTGAGTTATTTCTTCTGTGAATGCGTGCTTGTTAAATGCCTGTTCTGTGGCGAACAAGGCACACATCCTGAACGATCTGTTCGTGAGGCAAAACTTGGACTTTTTATTTCTGACAGAAACCTGGCAACGAAACTCGGAATTTATTCATTTAAATGAGCTTTGTCCCGTTGGCTGCTCGTTTATTGGATCCCCACGTCTGTCTGGCCGTGGTGGAGGGCTTGCCATAGTATGGAGAAATAGCTATTCCTGTCAGCTGGTGAGCGTGGAAACTTTTTCTTCTTTTGAACTGCAAATCACTAGAATCGGCCGGATAAAGCCGTTCTTTTGCATCCTCATTTACCGTCCTCCTGGTCCTGCTGGACAGTTTTTAACAGAGTTTACGGACTTTATGTCATCTGTTATTCATTTTGAAAAACTATTAATGGTTGGGGATTTTAACCTGCACACTGATGCTGCTGATAATTATGCCGCAAAAGATTTTCTCAGCATTACGGATTCACATAATCTAAAGCAACATGTCTATGGACCCACACATACTGGTGGTCATACATTAGACCTTGTTTTCACACTAGGTTTGGATGTTAATGCCATATGTTGTGAGGATATGTCGATTAGTGACCATAAGTGTATTTTCTTTAATTTTTCTGCCACTGTTGACCCCCCCTGTCAGAAACGCCTGACAAAATCGCGCATTATTACTCAAACAACTGTTGAGCAATTTACCTCTCTGTTTCATTGTGATCTTAATCTGATGGGTTGTAGCAATGATGTTGAGCTCTTAATGCAATCTTTTAACAATGTCTGCTCTTCTGTATTGGACGAAGTGGCTCCTTTAAAGATAAAAACTAAGCCCATTTGTAACACAGCGCCTTGGATGACGGACGATGTGCGTTGCCTAAGGAGGAGGTGCCGTTCGACTGAACGTCTGTGGAAATCCACCGGGCTTGAAGTGCACCGTCTGTATCTTAAGGAACTTATGCACGATTTTAACAATCTAGTTGCGAAATCTAGGACTGCTTATTTCTCTAAATTAATATCTTCTTCTAAGCGAAACCCTAAGGTTTTATTTGATACCATACACAACATTGTATCTCCTCCAGCCTCTGTGACAACAATATGCTCTCAAAATGATTGTGATAGGCTGCTGTCTTTTTTTATTGATAAGGTGCAGTCTATTAGATCAAATATTCTGCGTGGACCACACTCTCCTGTGGACTGTAATCATTCACCTAGGCCTATTATCATTGAGTCTTTTAAACCAATCAGCCTCCTTGATCTGCTAAACTTGATAAATAAAATAAATATATCCTCCTGTCCACATGATATAATACCATCCTCATTATTCCCAAAAGCACTCCCTGCCATTGGTCCTAGTATAGTAGCTATTGTCAATTCCTCACTGGCCACAGGCTGTGTCCCATCCTATCTTAAACATGCCACCATTCAACCTAAATTAAAAAAGCCTAATCTGGACCCTACAGTTCTGAAGAATTATCGGCCAATATCTAAGTTGCCATTGCTGTCCAAAATTCTTGAAAAGGTTGTTGCTAATCAACTTACAGATGTCTTAGAGAATTTGGAGCTGTATGACAAATTTCAATCAGGTTTTAGGAAGAGACACTCTACTGAGACCGCCTTGGTGAGAGTCTGTAATGACCTTCATATGGCCTCGGACGCAGGTCTATGCTCAGTATTAGTACTTCTAGACCTTAGTTCTGCTTTCGATACTGTGGACCACCATATCATGATTAGGAGACTACGTGATTGTGTGGGCATATCGGGAGTGGCTTTAGATTGGTTTACCTCATATCTTTCCGATAGAAGTTTTAATGTCTTTATTGATGATTCCCACTCTACATCATCACCCCTGCTTTGTGGTGTTCCACAGGGTTCAGTGTTGGGCCCAATACTGTTTATTTTATACTTGTTGCCCCTTGGTCAGATCATCAGTGATTTCAACATTTCTTATCACTTCTACGCAGATGACATTCAGCTTCATTTTACGTTGCGGCAAAATGAGTCATCCAAACTTACAATACTTCTAAACTGTATAGACGCCATAAACAGCTGGATGGCTGAAAATTATCTGCAGCTTAATCCAGATAAAACAGAGGTTTTAATTGTAGCGCCAGACAGCGCTACCCCTCTGATCATGCAGAACATTGGACCGTTGTCATCTGCGGTCCGGACTAGTTTAAGGAACCTTGGGGTGACATTTGATAAATCTCTATCCTTTGAAACCCATATCAAATCGCTGACTAAATCCTGTTTCTTCCACCTGCGTAATTTAAGTAAATTGAAGTCTGTGGTATCCCAATCAGAACTGGAGATGCTCATTCATGCTTTCGTTTCCTCCCGTATTGATTATTGTAACTCACTTTTCTTCTCGCTTAATAAATCTGCTCTTCACCGACTGCAATCCATCCAAAATTCAGCTGCTAGGTTACTTACTCGCTCAAATAGACGCACCCATATCACCCCAATACTCCGCTCCCTTCACTGGCTTCCAGTTACTTACAGAATCCAATTCAAAATACTAACTATAACTTATAGGGCTTTACATGGACAGGCCCCTGCTTATCTTGCTGACATAATTCATTTTCATACTCCACTCCGGTCTCTCAGGTCTAATAATCAAAAACTACTTTCTACGCCACGTACTCGCTTAAAGACATGTGGGGATAGAGCTTTTGCTGCTATGGCACCCAGATTATGGAATGCTTTGCCTACCAGTATTAGGCTGGCTGAGAATGTGGACAGTTTTAGGGGACAAGTGAAGACTCACTTGTTCAGGCTAGCTTTTGGGTAATCTCTGTACTTTATATGTTGATGATTTTATCTGTTTTATTTTGTTTTTATCAATTTTTGTATATTGTAAAGCGCTTTGTGACTAAGTCTGTGAAAGGCGCTGTATAAATAAATTTTACTTACTTACTTTTTTTACTAAGACAATAGTGTAATAGTCCAGCTTAACTTAGTTCAGTGATGGTTAATTAATCTTAAAAGACGAACAGAGAACTGCAATCAAGGCATTTGTCGGTTAGAAAGATGTGTTTGCCGTCCTTCCTACAGGATTACAGGAGCAATGAAAGCCCTGTGATTGTTGTGGTTTTTCCTTTGGTCGCACTCATGGAGGATCAAGTAAAAGAAGCAACACTCAGTATTTTACTACTTCTTCTAGTGTGCGTGCAGTTGAGTGCCGTTAACAACTATGCGTAGCTCAGCATTGCTCTGATTGGTTGTAGGTCTATCCAATTAAGTGCAGGTTGTTTTTTGGGGTTTTTTTTCTGGTTCAGTTGAGACATGCCTAATAATCAAAGCCCTATGGAGCAGTAACAGACTCACATTCTGACTAATATATGAGTATGACGAAGTCAGGCTATAACTTTGCAGCTATATGTCAACTAACTGTCGTTAGAGTGTTTGTAGACTGTCTGCTTAATTTCTGGAAACACTTTATTTTAGTAACTTGGGAACTACAAGTCAACTTATTCTATTTACCTGAACCCTAACACCTAACCATAACCTACCAGTCTACTACAGTCCACTAAAACTCTGAGCATTAGTTGACATGTTGTTGAAAAGTTACTCACAGTTATTAAAATGTCAAAAAAAGTGGAGCATCAGAATAAAGTGGAACCCTGCTTTGAAACTATCTGAATTGTAAAAAGCACTATATAAATGCACTTATATATAAGTGACTTGACTATATCAATACTGTAACATAACAAAATCAATCAAACAGCATGTTTTAAATATAAAACAACAAAACATTATTTTTATTGCAACACTATTTTGTATTGGGTAACACTTTATTTTACGGTGCCCGTGATAGAGAGTAAATACTTAATTAATTACTTAGTAGTAGACGTTGTAATAACCATCGTTGTACCATCAATAACAATGTAACAACATGTAATTAACATGTAACTAAGTTATGGAACAGCCTGTACTTACAGATTGTAATTACACACATGTACGTAATAGACAGCTACTGTTACACATAACAGGCCGAGTCGGTTACATACGTGTTACCGACTTGGTACAATGTAATTATATAAAAAAGTACGTTGTACTAATCAATGTAACAACAAGTATTTAAATATGTTACTAAGGTGTGAAAAAAGCCTGCACTTCCACATGGTCATTTTGTATCTTCTAAAAAGTGTATCAAGATTGTACTTAAGTGTTCTTCATGTGTATAAGGTATGTAGATACACATGAGGTACACTTAAGTACAATCTTGATACACTTTATTTTACGTAGCTTATCCCTGTGTAATATTATGTAATTGCAATGTAATTAGGAAGCTACCGCATGCATTTATGCAGTGAACGAGGGAGTTAGGTCTAATTCAAACTAAAGTACATATGGAAAAGGTATGTAGATACACATGAAATACACTTAAGTACAATCTTGATACACTTTATTTTACGTAGCTTATCCCTGTGTAATATTATGTAATTGCAATGTAATTAGGGAGCTACCGCATGCATTTATGCTGTGAACGAGGGAGTTAAGCCGTATTCAAACTAAAGTACATATGGATAAGGTTTGTAGATACACATGAAGTACACTTAAGTATAATCTTGATACACTTTGGTGGTTAGCGTGCAGAAAAAGTCAACTATGGATGGTGTTACACGCAAACACGGCTCTGGGACATATTGTGCTGTTCGCGGCTGCAACAACTCGTGGCGATTGCTGAATGTTTGGTCGGAAGGAGAATGTTTCGATCATCAACCATCTACAAGACGCCAATGTGGATGTGCTCCCCCGTATGCGTTTTATGAGAAACCAAAAACAGAGTTTGAATCTCGGATGTGGCTAGCGGCTTTGAAGTTGAAGAATCCGCCCAAAAGACTGTTTGTTTGTTCTTATCACTTCATTGATAAAAAGCCCACAGAGGAAAACCCTGTCCCGGAACTTTGGTTGGGAGTACGAGCGACCTCCCCAGCGAAAGAGACGTAAACTTCGAACAGAAACACAAGTGACACGCAATTGGATGGTAAGTGTATCTTGATATTTTTCTGGTTAGCTAAAGTTTGCAGCATAAGTTCGACTGCTGATATATGCTGTGTCTTTGTCCTGTGTTAGTAGGGTATATACATTTATAGTTGATGCTGTTTGTCTTTTAGAAGTGTGCATCGAGCCGAAGTTTAAAGATGCTGCTACACAATGGGAGGACCTAACAAAAACTGACCACAGCTACGCGGCAAAGTTGGACCACGTGAACAAATCGACGCAGACTGGGGGTTAGACTGTGGCTGATGGTATGCTCCTGGATGATGATACCTCGCTGCTGTACACAGGACTGCGTCTCTTATATTTTTTTACTCTAGTGAAAACGATGTTGCCATTTAGTAAATCATCATGTAGTATTCCTGTTGTTGACCAAATACTAATGACCCTCATGAAACTGAAACTGAACCTTGTGTTAGGGGATGTGGCAAAGCGCTTTAAAGTGTCAAAAGGTGAAGTAAGTAAGGTGATTGCTCACTGGATTGATACATTGGGTGAGCAGCTTCAACCCATGGTTGCCTGGCTGCCAAGAAGTGTCATTCGCGCTAACATGCCACCATCCTTTAAAAAGAACCACCCCCACACCACTTGCATCATCGATTGTGCTGAAACGGCTATTCAGAGAGCTACAAACCTTAACTGTAGGACTGCCACTTTCAGTCATTACAAGGGAACCAATACTGCCAAATATCTTGTTGCTGTGTCACCTCATGGGCTGATAATGTTTATATCAGAGGCCTATGCTGGTAAAAGCAGTGATAAGTTCATCACTATAAACAGTGGGTTTCTGGAGGCCCTAAGGCCTGGTGATGAGGTAATGGCTGACAGGGGTTTCACGATTCGAGATGTACTGCATGAAAGGAAGGTGAAATTGAATATTCCTGCCTTTACCCACAAGCGTGGTCAATTGACTAATGAGGAGGTAACGCGCACTAGACGAGTGGCCAATGTCCGGATACATGTGGAGAGGGCAATCCGGAAGACTTAAAGTCTTTAAAATTCTGTCCCAAACTGCTCCGCATCTCCATGGCCCAGAGGTTGGACAAGATTCTCATCATATGTGCTGCTTTAGCAAACATGAGGTCCAGACTCATCCGACTGCCACATGAGTCGTAAGTCACTGTGAATAGTAAAACCTGTGTTACCTGCAGGTTTAAAAAAAAAAAAATGTATTGTACATATTCCTTATGTGTGTGTGTGTGTGTGTGTGTGTGTGTGTGTGTGTATATATACATATATATATATATATATATATATATATATATATATATATATATATATATATAACACTTTATTTTAAGGATCAGAAATTACACACTAATGAATGACTAGTAACTGCATTTGTAAGTACTTAAGACAGTGCCCTGTCAACTTACAAATACAGTTCTTAGTCAGTAGTGTCTAATTTCTGATCCTTAAAATAAAGTTACTAGCTATCTGTCTCTCCCTCTCCCTCTCTCTCTCTCTCTCTCTCTCTCTCTCTCTCTCTCTCTATATATATATATATATATATACACACACACACACACACACACACACACACACACACACACACACACACACACACACATTTCAGCTAGAAAAACCTGTGTAAATTTGTTATTGTACCCTTTCTGGTGTGATTATTGATATGCCAAAACAGAGTTTTAACTAAGGCAAACTTGTGTGAGTGCTATATTCTTTTCCTTATATTGTAAATATTGACACATGACAATAAACAATTTGTTTTTTTGAGAAGAAATGAATTATTTTTTATTTATGCTATTCCATAACAAAGGGACAATTTCATTAACTCCTTAATGGCTGTATTGTTTTGATATAATTAAATAAAACCAAAGTAAATACAGTAAAAAAATCTCAAAATATTACAAAAAGAAAAAGACTGGAATAAATTAAAATACATAAAATAAATAAATAAAAATAAATAAGAGTAAGTAAAAGAAAATAAATTAAATAAATCAAAGGAATGACTATTCAACCCAGTACACATAAGCATGTCATGCTAATTTTACAACATTCATGTATCTGGAGCACAACTCTAGCCTACCATCATCGAAGTCATCGACAACTTTTGGCAACATGTGGGTGAAATAGAAGGAGTGCAGCCTTGAAATCTGTCCCTCAACAAAGGTTTGGTCGTAGGGCACGTCGAAGCTGCAGACATTCAGTGTTACTCCAAATCACCAACAAGGCTTGCCGTAGGCCTGTGCAGTGCATGCCCAGTTGCACCTGCATGTAATATCCCTTTGGCCCGTTGAAGGACAGATGGAATTCCCCTGTGGGCCTGCGTTTGATCTCACTGTTTTTAGCAGCAAGTGCTTCAGAGAGGGACTGGTTTTTGACTAAGACAGGGCACTTGATTTCCAGTAGTGTGTCTCTGTTCATGACGCCATCCGGACTCGCAGCAAGCCATGGCTCACTTGGGCAAACCACCAAACCTTTCACATCGATGTCATGACCTTGGGCTTGCAGGTATTGCCTGGCGTGCTCTTCACCCTCTGCTCCTTGCCGGGTTGCCGCGTTGCCGTGAAAGGTAGGATGGAGGTGTTCGGACAAGAATTTGTCTGGTGCTGTGGTAGCCCGAACTGGCACATTCTTGGCTGTGCTTGCTGTTATCCGTACCCGTCGCATGTCATGCCACAGTTGTTCCCTGCTCTGTTCTTTTGTGTGCTGCTCAATGTACATACATTGGGTTGTGGTCATGTCAATGTATGTGGTGTAGAATGCCCTACATTTCTCACATTCAAGTTGTGTGTTGTGATCACCATGATGTAGGGGCAGTGGAGCTTTTGATGTCTCGGCAGACTGAGCAGGGAGGCTGGTGTTAAAAGTGAGCTGCATTAGTCCACTGCCAGGTGCAGTGAAAAGTGCGGCTATTGGTGTGGAGAGACAGTAATTTTGCCATTCTTCCTGTGTCTCATGGACTTTTACCTTGCGACTAGGTGTAGAGACTATGCTGGAGGAGGATGCCTGTGATGCTGGTTGGTAAAGATTATTTCTGTGGTGTCTTTGAAAAGTCACATCTCTGATTTTTTGCTGCCCAGTATTGCTTTTTGTCCCGGCATTCCAGCAATTCTGCACATCAGTGCAGGCAAGCCCTGTCTTCCCTTGCCTCACAGCATTTTCTACCTGCAGACAAAATCACACACTTTTTAATGGTTTGAGCATCACAACAACATTCTGTAAATCAAAATAACAAGGGTATGATGAAGGTAGAGCGTTTTTGTTACTTTTCAAAACCATTAATGAGCTTCGAGCCTGCAGCTATCAACATCAATGTTTAACACCTTAATGTCTGCATTTATTTAGACTTATATAAAACAAATCTGGAAAAATATGAAAAGAATAACAAAAGAATAAAAGAAAATATAATTACATATTTAATAAATAAATAACATTTAATAAAGTGATAACTGGTAAGTGAGTAATATGAGTAAAAGCAAATATATAAATAAAATAAATCAGTTTGATAAAAATAAATAAAATAAGGGTTTTAAAGGGTTTGTTGCAAATTTGCCCATTTCAATACAGATTACACAATTTTGTTTTGTTTTGATTTGTTGTGTTTCAAAGTGTCGTTCCTAGTGTTTGTTTTATATTGGTCTGTGTCTGTATTGGTTCACACACCAACCGCATTATATATCATTACATAGGCTGAAGTAACATTTCTCTGTTTTGCGGTAAAATGCTATAGATTTGCACTCAAATACGGAAGGCTTATCATTCGCGGAAGTCAACACAGTCTACTCATTATTACGGAGACGAATGTTAGCTTTTCCCATAGAAAAAAAGTAAGTTAATACCTTTATTCATTCCGAAGCTATTAATGGATATGTCAGGGGTGCGCGCTCTAGAGCGTCAGTCGACTTTGAAGGGTTAATCCATGCTTTAAGTGCAGGCAGGCTAGAGTGGATTACTTTTCATTTGTATTACTCTTCGTGTTCTGTTCTAGATTAACAAACGGATACATACAAACATCTTAATACAAGCATAAGATGGGCTAACGTAACTTACCTTCCAAAGCACGGCGGCTGCATGGCTACAGGAACGTCCAGGTCCGGCGATACAGGTACAGCCTGCAGTCTCCACATCTCCCGTCTTGGTCACCAAAACCCAGGCGTTATGCGCCGAATTATTAACGGACTGGCTTGGTTGAACGTCGGCCTTTAGGTACATTAAACCGCCCAAATCGTGTACAAGTACACAGCCCACTTTGTTGGAATGGAGGTACTGAAACGCCTCTGAGCTTTTCAGGTTATTTATTGCATTCCATCCACCGCCATGGAATCAATAAAATAAGAAAATATCTTTGATGTTGTGATGCTGGGCCATATCGACATGTTGTCCGCCCATGATGTTATCTTACTTGGATGCGGAATGGTCAAAACACCATTTTTAACAAGATTTTCGGTTCGAATGTTGCCATTCGAAAGCCATGTTTACACCGCTACTCAACCTACGCCGGAAGTTCTTGGCAGAATCAGGAAGTAAACCGGAAGTGCCCGGGAAACTTGTCTATAACTGTGTAATATTATGTAAATTGAATGTATTTAAGAAGCTACTGCATGTATTTAAGCTTTGGACTAGTGGGTTAATTCAGATTGATAAGGTGTGTAGATACTCATGAAGTGCACTTAAGTATGTGATAGACTTTATTTTAGAAGGTACAAAATGACCATGTGTAACTGCAGACTTTTTACCTTAGTAACATATTAAGTACTTGTTGCATTGTACCAAGTCAGTAACACGTATGTAACCAACTCGGCCTGCTACACATGTGTAACAGTAGCTGCCTATTACATGAGAGTAATTACAATCTGTAAGTACATGCTGTTCCATAACTTAGTTACATATTATTTACATTTTGTTACATGTTATTACAATGTTTACTACTAAGTAATTAATTAAGTAATTACTTTGTATCACAGACACCGTAAAATAAAGTGTTACTATGTATATATATATATATATATATATATATATATATATATATATATATATATAGCCTGAAATCCTTTTGCTTGTTCAGACATATGACTCCCACACATAAAAGTTTTTCATTAGACATTGTGACAGAGGACAGCAGGTGCTATTAGTACATTTAAGCTTAACAGCGAGGAATTACAGCTGTCACCTGCCATATTCCATCTACAATGTTGAAACATTCTAGAAGTAGTGACCATGTCCTTTTCCCAGAGCTGACACACAGAGTGGAGAGATGTGTCTATTGTTTCTGTAACCTAACTTCTTGTATATTTTTCCTCGATTGGACATGTTAGGCCAAGCATTGAGGCCGTTAAGCATGTGCCTGTGTAATCCTCTGGTATGTGTATATTTGAAATAGCTTGGACCTCAGATGTCTTGATAAAAACACACCCTTGAACGTTTGAAAGTCCTCTGTTGGAAGCTCTGCTAGTGTGAAGAGAAGGGACAGTGAAGACAGAAGTCACAGGCTGCAGATGTTCTGTATGGGTTAGTGCTCTAATCAGCTTGAGGGTTGAAATTTGCTTTCCTTAGCCTGTAACACTCATTATCTCTTCCTAACTTCCACTTGACCTGTCAAAAATTACAGGGTGGCCTTCAAGTTTTCTAAGTTTTTTTATGACAAGAATTTCATTCCAATAGTGTTTTGCGCTCCATAACGCTTTCATCGCCTCATTTTGAATAAGAATAGAATGAGGTCATGCATGAGAATATCCATGAAAACCTCTCTGTTAAGACACTTCCCAAAAAGAAAAGAAAAAAATGCTCAGGGGACAAATTTACATTTTATTAAAATTGCACCCATGATCATATGTATATAGATAATGACTATCACACTAACGTATCACATTCTGATTTGGGGAGTAACAAACTAAAAAAATACTAACTTAACTATATTAAGTAGCATGACAGTAGCTCAACTAATGTAAAAACTGTGTTGTTTTTTCCAGTAATTCTCTTTCCACTAAGTATATTATCCAAACTCTAGGCTGCATCACTGTCATAACATTGTATTGGATTATTCTGATTTCATACTAATCAATTATTATAATATAACTTCATAACAGTGACAATGATGGTAGATAATTGCATTTGTATTCCAATGTAAACGTTCTGTCTGAACATGTATGCTTGAATGCCTTTTAATATAAAATATCTGCTCTTTATATCCACATGCTCTAACTGAGATACAAATCAAGGGAGCACATTCACACAGGAAGCCATGAATCACAATAATCTGGGCAGTTCAAAAACATTGCCTAAATATTCTTCCAGTTACTCTTATCTTGTACAAAGGTTTTATCTGAATTTGTTAACTTTTGAAGATTATCATTACATTTTTATTTTAGAATGAGAAAGGAATGAACCCTTCTATTCATCATCATCTTGCATGAACATGTTTTTCCTGTTTGCACAGAAAAATGCAACTTTGGACATGAACTACACACATAATTATAGCCTATGTATAGAAATAACCATCCAAAGTTTTGATTATGCTACAACCATTACATTTTTTATACATAACTTACATATTTTTTTTTTACTATTCAACATCAATCATGTTAATGGATAATCCAAATATAAAACTAATCCAATCTTCCAGTTACGCTACAAGGGTTTCTCAAATACTTCTGTACAGTATCAAATTGCAGTGCATGCCAATTCTTTCCAGGTCTTAGGGCGCTCATGAGAAACAGTGTGAACTGTGACCCAGAGGTCAACACTTCAGTCCAGCTGCACAGCTGGAAGAGGCCTACGTGCCACCCGACCACTCAAGTTTCTCAGAGTCGCCAAGAGATATGAACCCTCAAATGAACTGACCTATTCCAAATCGGACATGCTTTGAGTTTTTGCTGAGAATTTAGCATGCCTGTCCCTTAATAAACGGGTTAATTTCCATTGTCCATTATTTCTGGCTACAGCTGTCATGCTGTGTAGATAATGCAAAAGTGAACCAAGAATGAACAATAATTGTCTTTAATAATCAATAATAATAATAAACAGAAGTCAGCATTACATAATATTAACAAAAGACTAATCAAGGACTATAGCAACAAATGAAGAACTAGAGCTGAGTCAGTGACAAAGATAATAAAAAATAAGACTAAAATTAAACAAGACATGAATCCCTCTCCCCGGAAAGTATGCCCTCATACAAAACCGTCCACATAGTGAAGGAAGAGAAGGCGGTCTGCGGAGAAGCCAAGGGTGAAGCCAATGGATCGATGGGCTGAGGTGGAGTCCAGGGCTTAGAGGGTTGAGGTGGAGTTGAGGGATCCACGACCCAAGGCGGAGCTTGATGACTGGAAAGCCCCTAGTGGATCTACACAGCATGGATGAACCTCTGGAAGGGCTGAGGTGAAGGGAGAGCGCAGAGACGAGGGCATATAAGCATATATACTTAGAATTAAACCCAAGCAAGTAAATTGTCCTGCACCATTTTTGTAACAGATATAGATACTGTATATTGTAATAGTGAAGCTGTGAGTTTAATTATAAAAAGTTGTAAACTCTTTGCAGAGAAATGTAGTGTAGCTTTCAGTAGCAAAGTTGTTTAATTTTTGCCATTTAAGGTGCTGATGTTGAAAACGAATTTCTGTGCTACTGAATGTTTCTGTGTTTGCACAGTCTCTAACCAATATATAAAGTCTGCTTAATAATACAACATTAAAAATCTCCCTTTGTGATCAAACATTTCACCCTTGCCTTGTGGTGGCTTAGAAAAAAAATCTGATCTTGTGTGGATTTTGGGGTTTACACGTGTGCAACAAATTCTGATCTTTGTCTGTTTTTTTGGTGCCATGTGTAAACGTAAAAGTGACTGGATTATGATTCTCACCTAACGGATAATAAAATGTACCAGCTTTGGAATGAACAATGTCCACAGACAAGGTAAAGTATGTTGCATGATTTCATGAATGTATGATCTATTGTGACATAAGAAACAAAGAAAAACAAAATAATGACTATTGTAATGCTTGATGTAAAGCAAGTCAAATTTGTAGTTTTTTATGTCTCATTAGAACTACAGAAACTCGACCCGATCTGGCAATCTTACATAGCATGATCATAGCATGGTAGCATGGTTAAGGACCCCAAAGCAGAGGCATAAGTGCCTTTCATCCTGTTATGACTTGAGGAACCACTGAACCGATTTTGGAATAATATCTTCAAATATTTTTTCAAATATCTTACTTGGTGTTGCTTTAACTTAACATACTTGCAATCACTTAATTCTCTATTGGGCACAGCTGATTAGTTCCTGTTGTAATAGTAGCAATGAGCTTGTGTGCTCAAACTTCAAATTATTGGTTAGCATTTGCTGTAGCAGTGCAGCGCATTTTCAGAAACCCTCCATCTTCCCCAGCTCCACCTGTATAGATCTGCTACGGGTAATTTATGTAGGCTATATTGTACAGCAGCAGCATGACGTGTGTATTGGCAGAAGCAAGTCCTGTACTTGCTTAGCCGCAGCAGCAACAATAGCAGCAGTTTAGCAGATCTCAGTCGGCCAATACAACAATAATAGCACACCCATTATTACCATGCTAAACACTCATGGTTCATGATACTCATAGTTCATGATAGAATTTAATTTCAGTCCAGATGCTTACTAAAGGGACCTGATGGATTTGGCCCTATGTATATTGTGAAACCAACTGTTTTGGATATGGAATCATCTCAAAAAGTGTAAATAAAAAAAGTATGGCTTTAGACAAAATGAGTAAGAAATATCTTTATTCGTTGAGAGCAACAGACAGGCAGCGATGAGTTTATTGTTCACACAGGTGGAGACGGGCTGATGGCTATCATATTGTGTAAAACTCAACTCAAACTCATTTAATAATACATTTGCTGGATGTTCCTTGCCCAAGCTGATGGCTATAATAGCACAATGGGTTCACTCAGGGTTCAGCAGACTCCCCCACCCCTTCTCCCCACCCACCTAACTAGTTGAAATAGAAGAGTGGGTTGGTCATTAATCCTTTTGAAGCTCATAGGTGACAGGCAGTGAGTAATCCTATACACACCAGCTAAACTCTTAACGTTCTTTCCACTGGATGATAACAAAAATCCTGTCTAGGGGCACAGACAAGGCTGCTGAGCTACTTAAGGGGCTTTCACAGCATTTCAGATTACCTGTTGCCATTATATCACCAATTAAATCACTGTTCTGAGCCTTACACTTTAAAACACAAAAGAACAAAACTCTAAAGAACAAATACTCACAATACACTACCAGTCTAAAGTTTTGACACACTGAGTTTGTGAACTCAATGGACTTTAGATCTAAAGGTTTATTCGCAAATACTTTAAATGAATTTATTAGACAAAAATTTATTGAATTAATATTTGAATTTTCCTTCAAAATCAAATGAATGTGAAGACTCATTTGCAGCTCTAAAATGTATTAATCTGAAGCATTTATATCAAGGCTCTTTTCATTTTTATAATTTAAGTTCTACTGTATTATGACTGTATATTGCCTTCTAACTTTTTATTTTATTATTTATAACATTAAAATAATATAAGCTTTTTTAACAATAAATATTATTGTCAAAAAGAAAAAAATATCTTGATTTTAAATGGACAGCAGTATTTTTGATCATGTCTGGCAACTTAAAAAATGTGTTTCCTTTCGCTCACGTTCGACGTGAAGTCGACAGTGTGAAGTCGACGTGACGACGAAAATGGGATCACTTCAAGGAGCCCTATCGACTTTGAGTATCTGCAGACCGAGCCAATGGACGTTAACATGCATGACAAGCGCCAAGTGCCCCGCCCCGCTGCAGCGGGTCAAAACAGAAGCGGGCGCACGCACATGGGGCTACTATCTTGCACCCGGCGCGAATTACTAATGCATGTCTCATTTCTATGGAAGCCCGTTTCCGCCACAGTTGAGTAAAAAAATATAATTCTGTAAGTCATAATAATGAGAAACTTTCTCATAATTATGACTTAGTTTCTCATTATATTGAGAAAGTTTCTCATAATAATGACTTAGTATCTCATTATAATGAGAAACTTTCTCATAATAATGACTTAACATCTCGTAATAATGAGAAACTTTCTCGTAATAATGAGAAACTTTCTCGTAATAATGACTTTACATCTCATAATAATGAGAAAGTTTCTCGTAATAATGAATTAACATCTCGTAATAATGAGAAACTTTCTCATAATTATGACTTAACATCTCATAATAATGAGAAACTTTCTCGTAATTATGACTTAACATCTCGTAATAATGAGAAACTTTCTCGTAATTATGACTTAACATCTCATAATAATGAGAAACTTTCTCGTAATTATGACTTAACATCTCGTAATAATGAGAAACTTTCTTGTAATTATGACTTAACATCTCGTAATAATGAGAAACTTTCTCGTAATAATGACTTAACATCTTGTAATAATGAGAAACCTTCTCATAATAATGAGATACTAAGTCATAATTATGAGAAACTTTCTCAATATAATGAGATATTAAGTCATAATAATGAGAAACTTTCTCGTAATAATGACTTAACATCTCGCACTTCTGCGCATGCGCAGAGCAGAAGGGAGTGGCACGCTGAGCGACATCCGCTGGTCAAAGCCGTGTAAATGCATCACAGAAACGCATCACACAAGCACCATAGACAAGCACGATCTGCAAAACAGTTGTTTTCATTAAAGTCAGTGTGGTCTACGGAGTGCAATCTGTAGTATCATTAAATAACATAAATAAATGAAAATTGTCCATGCACGAAAAAGTGAAAGTGGAATGCAGAAGCAGGACGGTAACCATGGTAAAGAAGGACGCCTGCTTGACACACCGGAAGAAAATAGAGCTCGGGCGTAGATGTCATGGAACGGTGCATTGTGGGTAACGGCGGCCATTTTAGCGGTAACGCAAAAGCCGGTGGTTAAGTTAATAGCGTAGCCGGCCGGTTTCCACCAAGAGTTATGGACCGTGACAAAAAAAGTTGGCTATACCATATGTAGACAAACTTCATAATGAAGCCAAACTACGTTACATAAAAAAATTTAGGTTATAGGCGGAATCGATACCTATGAACATAGAGAATGGTCCAAAAGTTATGAAAGTTTGCCATGCCTAAGTTTCCCTGACATCTTCTCCTACCTGGTCTGTGGAGTGAGTGCTTACACCTCCGATCAATTTAAAAATTTTAAGTCACTGGAGGCTCACCTGCAGTTCACAAATGGGTGGGTGCAAGATCTGCAGATCTTTCAAGTAAACGCGGAGAAACAATCGTTCGCACTAAGGTAATTTTAACGTTACCCACGCATCAGTGGACACACACACACACTTGTCAGATTCTGTAAGCTATGAAGCTTGTCTATGCGGTTTTGTTACACTTCAGGAGTAATTACTCACCTATTATACGTGTAATACGCCCCAGTTTTTGTCTGGTAGTTCTGTAATCCGGTATAATATTGACAAACATTCACCTCAGACACAACCCAGCGTTCACCAAGCAAAGTAACACCATTTGAGAGGCGTTTGCCCTTTCGGTTCGTGCGATCGATTATAACAGCCCACAACAGAACAATACTGAACCATTTTTCTAAAAATAAATATACAAGTTAAAAGTAATAATCTGTCTGTCTAAATCTAATAAATATTTTTCTGAAGTTCATAAAGATGTGTTCGTCTTGCGTTTGTCTTCGTCAGACGCGCTTTAGATGTTATTTTTGTGCAAGTGTTAGCTCTGCAGACGATGCATAATCAGCCTTGAAATGCATATTAAAGGACTAACGTTAGTTCTTCCAAAAATGATAACTCTGCCGTCATTTAACTACTCACCATCATGTGCAAATCCTTAAGTTTACTTTCCGTGGAAGACAAAGGGACATTTTTGAATTATGTAGCCTAAGACTCTTCTTGTCGATGTAATAAGAGTGAATGAGTAACAGCCTACTGGGGGCTGTCAAGCAAAAAATAATAATAATAAAAGACAAAAAACATCACAAAAGTATCATAAAAGTGATATAATACTACTCGTCCGTTATATTAATATCGTTATTTATTAATATGATAGCTTTATGTGACGAACAAACTGCAATTTATGTCGTTATATTATAATCACGAAGAGCTTTACCTCTTGATAGCTTTTAACCGCAGCCAAATCATTCAAAAAGATTCGACTCGAAAGACTCATTTCGATATTTGTGATTAACCTTCTCTGTAAGTTAACTGAACATCTGTTCTATCAGAGAGATATGGCAGTCTTTTATAATATTTGACTGATGTCTCTGACTGTGCTGATGCAGTTGTCTCTGTCCCAGTGCTGATGTTCGGATTAGAAAGATTCATTCATGCCAGCCGAACTGCTGCAGAGGATTCATTAATGACATCGCCTCGACTCTCATGAACGCGTGCCATAATTAAGTGACCAACGTTACAATCTGAATTACCGCCTACTGCCTACTATAACACATTTTACTTCCGTACCGTGATTCCCACAATGCATTGCGATGTGACACAACGATCCCGAGCTCTATTGTGTTACAAAACTATCTGATTAAAGTTGGAATATTGCATTTATTCATTAGGTGTAACATCTCCATGAAATATATGGTTGTAACACATATTTTGTGTTAGCGTCTTGGATAGGCCTATTTGATGTGCAGGGGTAATATTTCAATAGGCAACAGAAATCACCTTTAAGATGTTTATGACTTGAGACATTTGCACATAAGTGGCCAGTGAAATGGGGGAAAACGTAAGGTCTTGAGATGTGTTTCTAAATGTTTAATTCCCGTTTGGAAAGGTGTGCTGTCTTATCATTCCTATTTCTATTTGAAATCCATGGATCACCCTTATGTGTTGCTGCTTACTCAAAAATTACGAATGAATATTACAAATAAATAAAAGACTATCTAGTATAAAAGCCATCTCATATACAGATCATTTATTAATGTAATTCACTGCGGAATGTGTCATGTTTAATGCGATGCATTTACCCGGCTTTGACCAGCGGATGTCGCTCAGCGTGCCACTCCCTTCTGCTCTGCGCATGCGTGGAAGTGCGAGATGTTAAGTCATTATTACGAGAAAGTTTCTCATTATTAAGAGATGTTAAGTCATAATTACGAGAAAGTTTCTCATTATTATGAGATGTTAAGTCATTATTACGAGAAAGTTTCTCATTATTATGAGATGTTAAGTCATAATTACGAGAAAGTTTCTCATTATTATGAGATGTTAAGTCATTATTACGAGAAAGTTTCTCATTATTATGAGATGTTAAGTCATTATTATGAGAAAGTTTCTCATTATTATGAATGTTAAGTCATAATTACGAGAAGTTTCTCATTATTATGAGATGTTAAGTCATTATTACGAGAAAGTTTCTCATTATTATGAGATGTTAAGTCATTATTACGAGAAAGTTTTTCATTATTATGAGATGTTAAGTCATTATTACGAGAAAGTTTCTCATTATTACGAGAAAGTTTCTCATTATTAAGAGATGTGAAGTCATAATTACGAGAAAGTTTCTCATTATTATGAGATGTTAAGTCATAATTATGAGAAAGTTTCTCATTATTACGAGATGTTAAGTCATTATTATGAGAAACTTTCTCATTATTATGACTTACAGAATTATATTTTTTTACTCAACTGTGGCGGAAACGGGCTTCCAGTACATTTCTATTTGCAGCCGCACAAAGCAGGCTTTTCCCTCCACAGACGCACGTCGGTAAAAATCAGGAAATAAACTTGCGCTCCCTGGGCGTATCGACGCAAAAAGGGCGTGTTTCAGCGCAAACATTCCCTGGTGCTATTTTACACTTCCAGTACACAATTGCGCCACTGACCAGAAAAATCCTGGTCTAAAGTCAGTGGCGCGTTGCGCGTTGTTCATAAATGAAGTTTTATTAACTAAGTTCGGGAGGAGCACGTTCAGATAATTGACACGAGTGGACAGCAATCAGCAATCAGCAGTCAATGATCTTACCTCGATCCATTGACTGTTTGCAGCATCTCGGCCATGTCCGAATCTAGCTCTTCCCGTTTCGATAAATAAATATTCGTCCTTCGGAATTAGGAATTTTTGCTGCAACCCGGTATCATCTCGTGGGCATCAGGCCAAACAAAATGGGTCCTCGCCACCGCAGGCGAAACCGCGGGCGAACCGGCTGCAATCTACTTCCGCGTATTTCTTAAACCGGACCATTCAATAAATCCTGCCATAGAGGCAAGGCAATGCTGCTCTCTTAACGCAAAGGAACGGACCTTCCTCTCAGCGTCAAGCCGCCACAACAGGCCATAAGTTAAGCCACGCTATAGATTTATTCCCAGCTGATCCACACTCTCAACATCTGCCGGGTCAACTCTGTGAGTGCAGTAGCTCAAAACTTTTGTGTCCCCGATTGAACTTCGCATCGCTTCAATTGTTAAATGACGAGCAAGTTATGCTATCTGGACACAAATCGTGATCTGGAGGATCACACGTTTTTAAATAGTTTCTGTACAAATGATTTGCGTTCTTTAACGCGAATGCTTCCTTATGGCGTAAACTTAAATGTAAACAGTAGGACTGGGAATCGATTCCAAAAGAATCAGATTCCAAAGGAGAAGTCGATTTGAAGGCGTTAGGAATTAAGAGTCGATTCCAAAGGTTGGAATCGAATTCCATTAAGGGGAATCGACTCCTCCTTTAGGATTTTTAACACAAACCACGGACTGTAACCGATTTCATTTGTCAACACAATCACGTCTCCTCTAAAATAAATAAAGTTCAGACTAATTCAAACCCACAGCATCACCGTTTGGTTTACTGACTAAGAACGAACAAAATCGGGAACCCTTAAGAAATGACAAATAAATAAATAAAATGAGAAAATAAGGGGGCTTTTACACTGGGCTTGTTTGCTGCGGTCCGAGCGCATTTGTTCCCGACGCCCCCTGGTGCATTTGCATGCATGCATCTTACATCATCGACAACTGTACACGGCGCATGATAGAAAGCAGAACCTGGGTAAATATTGTGTTTTATTTATTTATTATTTATTTATTTTTATTTGCTGCTATTAGGCACAGTTGAGTGAACAATACAGGTTTATTGTTATAAGTTGAGGTTTATTTTACAGGTTTATTTTTTAGGTTGTTTTTTGCTGCTTACAAACGGACTCTTAAGGAGACAGTGGATTTCCAAATGTGTTGCTCTGATTCCACGCACAATGCTCGAATACACTGCAGCAGGGCCGGCCCCACGGGCCCCCTCAATGGGACTCTCCCGCCCCCTCAGATCACAATGAATGTAAACGGGATTTTACTGATAAAATATGTTAAAATCCCATTTTGCCAATTACATTTTCACATTTCCTTATTTTGTGAATATTAAGCTAAATTAATAATATTGTAGCCTAGTCAACCCTTCCACACGTAAGTTAAAAAAATTCCAGCTGACCCCCAGCATGAGTTTTTCAAGGCGACTGTTATTTAGAACCTTTCACTTTTAATGTTTCCATGGTGACCCGTCATTGCTTGTCACCTGACAGAGCGCAATCACAACACAGCTGAATGAACGATGATCTGCTTTTATGTCATTTTCCTTTTTTATTCAAAATATTCACAAATGTATTAGCTATAAACACTGATATTCCGATTGTCAAATATGTGCAAGTGGATGTGTTTTGTTGTTTAAACACATTTATAACGATCACGTTAGTTACAGCTGTATGTTCAGAATCGGATCTGTTGGATTTTGGATTTACAACACGTCAATTTCTCCACTAATCACAAAATACATGAAAGTAAGCCGGTGAACTGGGAGAAGATATAGAGCAAAATGTAAACTTACACAGTTACACAATGTGTTTCTAACATGTAAAACGTGTTCGTTATTATTAAGCAGTACTAAAGATAAGCTTTTAATATATTGAGTACAAACAAGGGCGTAACTTTGGTTTGAAAAGTGGGGGACACACACAATGGGGGAAAATGTTTTCGATTTGAATCCCATTTTCTGGAAGTATACATTTAGGGACTATGGTGATACAAAAAACAGGAAATAATTTGATTATAATGATAAATTCTGACAAAAAGAATAGTAGGCTATATGTATAAGAAAAATGTCTATTGTTTATAGGGGCCGATCGCCAAGACATTAGAGAATATTTTTATTAAGTCAAAATGTTAGCCATTAATGTTTTGTGTGTAAATAAAAAAGTAAATAATGTGAGCTTTAATTTCCACTGTAATGTAGAAACAAAGACAGTATTTTTAAAGGGTTCACCCCAAAATGAAAACTCTTTCAGTAATGACTCACCCATAGTTGTTCCAACCCTGTTAGACTTTCATTCATTTTTAGAACATGAATTAAGCTATTTTTGATGAAATCTGAGAGCTGGATCACTCCTTCATACTAGTCCATAGGCTTCTTGAGGAATTGAAACTTGCTGGCCTCGAAAAGTAATTGAAGACATCGTTAAAATAATCCAAGACTACAGTGGCTCAATCTTAACTTTATCAAACGACAAGAATACTTTTTGTGTGCAAGAAATAAATGAAAAAATAACGGCTTTATTCAACTATTCATTTCCTTCTCTGTGGGCCGTGAGATTTCAGGTAGAGCCACTGTAGTCGCTTGGACTATTTTAATCTTAATTTGTGTCCCGAAGATGAACGAAAGTCTTACAGGGTTGAACAACATGAGGGCGAGTAATTACTGACAGAGTTTACATTTTTGGGTGAACTAACCCTTTAAAATAATTGTTTAATGGATTCTGTTTATGAATGAAGGCCAGTATCCCTGATATTATAGCTACTGATGTGTCAATAAAAAAAAAATATCCACAAATTTTAAACATTTATTAGGCTTCAAAAATATATCAACTTATAATTTAAGTTAACTTAAAACAAACCTTACATAACAGCTTCAAGCATCATTTAGTCAAGAGCAGTTATATTTTCTGTTCCCTTTGTTCTTTGGTTAACTTTACCTAGAGAGAGAATTAATGGATGCTGTCACTTGTTATGCTGACAGGATCTCATGCATCTCATTTTACTCGGTAACACTTTACAATAAGGTTCATTAGTTAACATTAGTTAATGTATTTACTAACATGAACTAACCATGAGCAATACATTTATTACTGCATTTGTTCATCTTTGTTCATGTTAGTTCATGAAAATACAGCTGTTCATTGTTTGTTCATGTTAGTTCACGATGCATTAACTAATGTTAACAAGATTTTAATCAAGTATTAGTAAATGTTGAAAATAACATTAACAAAGATTAACAAATGCTGTATATGTGCTATTCATTATTAGTTCATATTAACTAATGTAGTTAACTAATGTTAACTAATGAACCTTATTGTAAAGTGTTACCATTTTCTCACTACTCTTTACTTTCGTTTAAGATTTTATTTAACTAATTCAAGACTGTTCTTGTGGGGATACTGGACAAAACGGCGATGAAACGACACAACAGGTGACTTAATTTTAGTTAAAAATTATAAAATTGATTTGAAAGTGAGACACAAACAGGATTTTGAAAAGTGGGGACATGTCCCCCCTGTCCCCATAGGAAATTACGCCCATGAGTGTAGGATAATCTATGTAGAGTAACATTACATGTGTTACAAGGTTCAGGCTTTGAGTACCATTTCTGCCCAGGAGTGGGCGTTGTCGGGTTGTTGAATAAAGTCTAGTGGTGGAAAGAGGACACAACGAGTGAGTGTGTTTTTACTCACGCAGTAAATAAGAGAATACGACATGGTGTCAGAGTAGGATACTCTAATAAGCTTGCGGAAGACGTTTTGTTTCGGGGGTAAATGAAGTTTTATTAGTTTAGAAGTCGCAAAGTCATGGAACAAGCGGCAGGAGGACAACGCGCTCCAGGTGATGCAGCTGCCGGGAGAGAGCCACCCGCGCCGAGCCCGTGTGCTACGTTCAGCATCCAGCCACCTGAGCCATTTAACTTCTCCAAACCTACCAAATGGGAAAGATGGATCCGACGGTTCGAACGTTTTCGTCAGGCCAGTAATCTCCATACTTCCACGCAAGCCAATCAAATAAATACACTCATGTACTGCATGGGCGACGAAGCGGACGACATTTTGAAGGGGCTGAATTTGACGAACGAAAACAGTGAGCGGTACGATGCAGTAAAGGAGGGTTTTCACGCGTTCTTTGTTGTGAAGAAGAACGTAATCTATGAGAGAGCTCGTTTCAACATGAGGAAACAAGGAGAAAACGAACCAGTCGACTGCTTCGTGACTGCACTGTACTCCTTGGCTGAGCACTGCAAATATGGGCCACTGCACGACGAATTAATCAGAGACAGGTTAGTCGTCGGTTTAAATGATTTACGTCTGTCAGAGCGAATGCAGTTAGATAAAGATCTAACGCTGGAGAAGGCCATTGATATGGCGAGACAGTCTGAGGCAGTGAAGCTGCAGCAAAGTAATTTGTGTGGAGAATGCACTAATGCCAAAGCGTCTGACTCTGTAGACAGAGTCATAAGCAAAAGTAAGTCATTTCAAAGCAGGCAGAGAGTTAAAAGTGCTCATGGAGCAAAAGACAAATTCAAACAGTCACAGTCAAGATGTCACAAGTGTGGAAAAAGCCCATTACATCCGAAAGCGCACTGCCCTGCAAATGCTGTACTCTGTCATGCCTGTGGAAAGAGGGGACATTACCAAAAGGTGTGTGCTTCATTCAGAAAGGTGAATGAGATTCAAGAACAAGACCCTGACATATTTTTGGGCACTGTGGTTGCCGAGGGTGACCCCTGGCTGATTGATATTAAAATACATGACTGTGAAGTACAGTTCAAGATCGACACAGGTGCAGATGTCACTGTTATGCCAGACCATGTGTTCCACAAGATCTTTAAAGAGGGCAACAAACCAGCACTCCAGAGAGTGACCAAGCCTTTACTTGGACCTGGATGCTCACCACTTAGCGTGCTTGGAGTTTCAAACATGCTGCTTCTGAAAGGAGACAAGCGTATATTGGAGGATGTGTATGTTGTTAAGAGTCTTCATTCGCCACTGCTAGGTAGACCCGCCATCGCCAAATTGGGTCTTGTTACACGTGTTGATAGTGTAAGCATACACACACTACAGGAACGCTATCCAAAGCTGTGCAGTGGGCTAGGACTGTTACAGAGGCCTTACACCATTGGACTGAGCCCAGGAGCAGTTCCATTTTCTCTCAAAACCCCACGACGCATTGCTCTTCCACTCATGCCAAAAGTAAAAAATGAGCTACAACGCATGGAGCGGATGGGGGTCATAAGCAGGGTGGAAGAACCCACAGAGTGGTGTGCAGGCATTGTCGTGGTGCCCAAAAAGTCTGGTGATCCACGCATTTGTGTTGACTTAACAAAGCTCAACGAATCAGTGCGAAGGGAGAAATTCATACTTCCTTCAGTTGAACAGACTCTTGGGTTGTTAGCGGGAGCTTGTGTTTTTAGCAAGCTAGATGCCAACATGGAATTTTGGCAAATACCTCTAGCAGAACAGTCCGCCAAGCTGACGACTTTTATCACACCATTTGGGCGGTATTTCTTCAATCGTTTGCCCTTCGGTCTGGCATCGGCACCTGAACACTTCCAAAATCGTATGGTAACGGAGGTCACAGAGGGCCTGGATGGTGTGGTCTGTCACATGGACGATGTGCTGGTGTGGGGGCGTTCTCAAGAGGAGCATGATGTGCGGCTTCACGCAGTGCTCCAAAAGATGTAAAATGCTGGCGTTACCCTCAACTTAGACAAATGTGCCTTGTCCCAGCGTGTAGTCAAGTTTCTCGGCCACATTATCTCAGACAGAGGAGTGCAACCAGACCCAGCCAAGACCACAGCGGTCCAGGAGATGCCAGAGCCAAGAAATGTCAGTGAGCTAAGAAGCTTTCTTGGTATGGTCAACCAGCTGGGAAAATTCATTCCCAATCTGGCGGAAAAAGATAAACCACTCAAAGATCTCCTGTCCAAGAAAAACTGTTGGTTCTGGGGGCCAGAACAAGTTAAAGCTTTTAGGAACTTGAAAGGAGACTTGTCGTCTGCTCCAGTGCTGGCTCTGTACGATGCAAACAAGCAACTTAAAGTATCTGCAGACGCATCATCGTATGGACTGGGAGCAGTCCTGATGCAAAAGAGGGTGTCGATTGGAGACCTGTTGCTTACGCGTCACGGTCTCTTGCTCCTATTGAGCAAAGATATGCACAAGTCGAAAAGGAGGCCCTTGGGCTGACCTGGGCATGCGAGAGATTTCGTGACTTTTGATTGGCCAACATTTTGAGATGGAAACCGATCACAAACCGCTGTTGAGTCTCCTTGGTGGCCAGGAGTTGGATGCTCTACCTCCCCGCATCCAGCGGTTCCGTATGAGACTGATGCGCTATTCATACAAGATTTCTCATGTTCCTGGAAAGAGTTTATGGACTGCTGACACGCTGTCTCGTGCTCCGCTACCTGCTCATAAAGAAAACATGGATGAGGAGTTCATGGAAAGCACTAACATCTATGTGGACAGCATTGTGGAGCATCTTCCAGCAAGTCAATCTTTCCTGGACAACCTGAGAGAACACCTTAAGTCAGACAGTGTTTGCTCAAATGTCATGAAAATGTGCCAGAATGGATGGCCCGAGTCAGGTTGTTGTACAGGTACTGAGAGGCTTTACTGGTCTGAGCGAGCTTACCTATCTGTTCATAACGGCCTCCTTCTGAAAGGTACAAGACTCGTCATTCCCTCTGCATTGCGGAATGATGTCCTTGACCGGCTGCACGAAGGGCATCAAGGAGTAGTTAAATGCAGAGCACGTGCACGGCAAAGTGTGTGGTGGCCAGGTCTTAGCCAGCAGTTGAATGAGTTGGTTTTGAAATGCCATGCTTGCATTAAAGAGCGCACTAATCACACTGAACCTCTGATTCCTTCGGATCTTCCTGAGAGGCCCTGGCAAAAGCTAGGGACAGATCTGTTTGTCCTGAAAGGGAAAACCTATCTTTTAGTTGTGGATTATTATTCACGCTATGTTGAGGTGGCAAATCTTTCACTCACCAGCTCTGGAGATGTCATTACACACCTTAAGTCTATCTTTGCACGCCACGGCATCCCGGAGACATTAGTGAGTGATAATGGGCCACAGTTCTCCTCCAGCACTTTCTCAGATTTCGCAGGTGCTTATGGATTCAGACATGTCACTAGTAGCCCAAAGCATCCACGCAGCAACGGAGAAGCTGAGCGGGCTGTACAGACAGTAAAAAACCTTCTCAAAAAAGAGCAAGATCCTTACCTCGCCTTACTGTCATATAGGTCAACTCCACTTCACAATGGGTACAGCCCAGCCCAGTTGCTCATGGGACGCCGCCTTCGCACTACGGTGCCAACCCTCCCAAGACTACTGGATCCTTTGTTACCTGATGGCACCGCCATAAGTGTTCGAGAGAGAGAGAAAGAAGTGCAGATATGAGATATTTTAACAAACGCCACAGAGTGCATGACCTGAACAAGCTCTTACCTGGCGATCAAGTGTGGGTCACAGATCAAAAGGTGACTGGAACTGTGGTAGAGAAACATCCAACACCCCGTTCTTACCGGGTGGATGTGCCTCATGGAACTGTTCGTAGGAACCGGCATTTCCTCCTTCCTATGGATGTAAAGGATGGTGGTTGCGACACCCATGCTGGTTCCCAGTTGTCTGAGAACAGTACAGAGACACAAAATGCACTGGCACACCAAACAAATTCTGTCAGTCCAACGGGAGCAGTAATCAGAACCAGATCTGGGAGGCCAGTTGTAAAACCTAAAAGACTGGATTTATAGTCACTCTTCTATAGCCCTAAGGGGGTGTTTTACAGTAGTCAAGCAGTTTATCCACCTCTCTGAAAAAAAAAGGGAAAAGAGAAGGGGAAATGTTGCTAAAAATGTTGGAAAAAAATATATACATGTGTATCAGTTGATAATGTGTTTCCAGGTAATGATTATCTGTACAGACAGATATGGTTTGTTGCTCATTGTTGAGTTGTTCTAAAATGATGTCTAGTAAGGGAAATAAGTTATTGTTGTTTTGATTGTTGCTTCTGTTAAAAGGGGAGATGTAGGATAATCTATGTTGAGTAACATTACATGTGTTACAAGGTTCAGGCTTTGAGTACCATTTCTGCCCAGGAGTGGGCGTTGTCGGGTTGTTGAATAAAGTCTAGTGGTGGAAAGAGGACACAACGAGTGAGTGTGTTTTTACTCACGCAGTAAATAAGAGAATACGACAATGAGTACAAAATAAGTGCACGAAAATAGAGCATTTTAAGTGCATTATGGAAGTGTACTAAGTGCACATAAAATGTATTTTAGTGAACTTTTTTTTCACCTGGGTTAGTCTCCGCAACTGATTGGGAAGACAGCGCGAGCCACAAGACAACACTATCCGCTTCACTGATCGAAACGAGCACTTTGATTGATTTAAAAAAAAAAACATTTCAGCACTGTAACGACTCTAATTTGACAAACGAACAAAATGAATGCTCTGCTAGTTAACTGAAGATGTTAAGGCCTAATCCATTTTTTTATGGGTTCATCCGTACCGCAAAGATGTTTTAAAAAGTGGTGGGGAGCCCCCGGAAAAAGTGGTGACGTGCGTTAATGTGAAAGCCCCATCTCAGTTTTCAGATGCCCCCTCATCAGCGCTCGGCTGGCGCCGGCTCTGCACTGCAGGCTCACTCTCGCTTGTATCCAAGGTAATTCCTCAACACTATCATCCCTTACTTAACTGAATACATCACAATAAGCTAAAACGCATGCGCAGGATACTTCTGGAACAAGTGCGCACCCAAGCTGCTTTCACATACATGTGAAGCGCTGCACGATCGGGAGCAACCGAACTCAGACCACCTCCTCCAGGTGGTCTCGGGTTTGCTACCCCAGTGCGCACCCGGGTCCCATGATGGCATTCACATTAGCAATTTTTCATGCGAACCGTGCACTGTTACGGACTTAACTGCCAGGGTGAAAGCTCCCTAAGCCATTTACAAACGTTTACAAAGATGCGAATAATCCTGCAAAGATTTAATCTCCCCTCTTTTCGCGTCTTTGATTATGCTCAAGAAGATGATCATCAGCCCGCCAGGACCCAATCTACTTCCCCCTTTGCTCGGCTTCATACCACAGCTCAATTTGCACAGGTACGTTTCTCCTCTGCCACAGCAGTGATGTCTCCTCTGCTCCCACATGAGCTCTCTTTCTCTGGCTAATTTTCTACACCGCCACAGCAGTGATGTCTACTCTGCTCCCACTGGAGCTCTGTTTCTCTGGCTAATATTCTACACTGCCACAGCAGTGATGTCTACTCTGCTCACGCAGGATCTCTGTTTCTCTGGCTAATTTTCTACACTGCCACAACAGTGACGTCTCCTCTGCTCCCGCAGGAGCTCTGTTTCTCTGGCTTATTTTTCTACACTGCCACAGCAGTGATGTCTACTCTGCTCCCACAGGAGCTCCGTTTCTCGGGCTTATTTTCTACACTGCCACAACAGTGACGTCTCCTCTGCTCCCACAGGAGCTCAGTTTCTCTGGCTTATTTTTCTACACTGCCACAGCAGTGATGTCTCCTCTGGTCCCACAGGAGCTGCATCCAGTTTTTCCATAAACTGATGTACAGCACTCCTTCTGTGGAGAAAAACGATTCACAAACCCTGATTAAAGGGATTTAAATACCCCAGCCCACCCGCCCCGAACACCGGATAACCCATAACACTGGACATTCTCATCAAATGTATTCAGGCTTTCCGCAGAGGCTACCAGCCCCTCAGTTCCGCTCACACACTTGATGCCATGTTTAAACTAGCCTTTTTCGTTTTCTTAGACACTCAGAAACTGCCATCACTTTGTGAGCGGAGTGAGCGCTTTCCCAGTAGAGCACTTTCTCTTTCATCCAGCGAGCAGTTGGTCTCACAGCGAATGCAGTGTGAGAGAATCTCCTGAGCAAGCACTCATTTTTCCTCTTTTTAGGTTTCCTCTTTCCGTCCAGCGATCATTGGTCTCACAGAGGACAGAGTGAAAGCTTTCCCAGTAGACCACTTACTTTTTCTCTTTCATCCAGCGAGCAGTTGATCTCACAGCGGATGCAGTGTGAGAAAATCTCCTGGACAAGCACTCTTTTTTCAGTTTTCCTTTTTCCATCCAGCGAGCATCGGTCTCACAGCGGACGGAGTGAGAGCTTTCCCAGGTGAGCACTTACATTTTCTCTTTCATCCAGTGAGCATTTGGACTCACTGTGGATGAAGTACGAATCAACCTTGAAGGAGACAAGCACTCATTTTCCTCTTATCTTCCAGTGAGCATTGGTCTCACAGCGGATAGAGTGAGAGCTTTCCCAGTAGAGCACTTATATTTTTCTCCTTAAACCAGCGAGCAGTTGGTCTCTCAGCGGATGCAGTGTAAGAATCTCCTGGGCAAGCACTCAGTTTTTCACTTTCCAGTTTTCCTCTTTCTGTCCAGTGAGCATCGGTCTCACAGCGGACGGGGTGAGAGCTTTCCCAGTAGAGCACTTACATTTTTCTCTTTCATCCAGTGAGCAGTTGGTCTCTCAGCGGACGGAGTGCGAGAAAATCTCCTGGGAAAGCACTCATTTTTTCCTCTTTTCAGGTTTCCTCTTTCCGTCCAGCGAACATTGGTCTCACAGCGGACGGAGTGAGAGCTGTCCCAGTAGAGCACTTACATTTTCCTCTTTCATCCAGGGAGCAGTTGATCTCACAGCGGATGCAGTGTAAGAAAATCTCCTGGGCAAGCACTTAATTTTTCCACTTTTCCGTTTTCCTTTTTCCATCCAGCAAGCAGCGGATGGAGTGAGAGCTTTCTTAGTAGAGCACTTACATTTTCTCTTTTTTATCCGGTGACCATTTGGTCTCACTGCAGATGGAGTACGAGAAAATCTCCAGGACAAGCACTAATTTTCCTCTTTTCAGTTGTCCTCTTATCATCCAGTGAGCATTGGTCTCACAGCGGACGGAGTGAGAGCTTTCCCAGTAGAGCACTTATATTTTTCTCTTTCATCTGAGTTAGTCTCTCAGCGGATGCAGTGTGAGAATCCCCTGGGCAAGCACTCTTTTTTTCCACTTTTCAGTTTTCCTCTTTCCATCCAGCGAGCATTTGTCTCACAGCGGATGGAGCAAGAAAGTTCCTGGTAGAGCACTCACGTTTCCTCTTTCATTTCAGCGAGTATTTGGTCTTACAGCGGATGCAGCATGAACCTCCTGGACAAGTATACTACAACCGCACCTTGTTCGCAGTCAACAAGAGCCGTCAGTTCCAGGCAGTGAGCCACTATCACGGGCCTCCCTGAACAAGCATCCAGGCCCCTTCTCGAGATGCCAGCCCGCCAGTCTTGGCACTCTTTAGGGGTCTTAGTCCGGCGGCTGTCCTCTGCTCTTTAGCATTTTGGGGGAGTACACTGGGTTCGGGGCAGAATTCCGAGCTCGGAGCCCTCCCTCCGGACAGCACACCAAATACGCATTGAATCTTACTCACTCAAAATTATATGTAAGTGTGAAACTCGTGAATGCTATTTTAAGCTCGCATGCTTGGCCATAATGTTAGCGGGTGCACAACGCGCATATACTTTGATTCTCTCATCAACACTGATGTTTTTATTTTTTGCAAATCATAAATTATAACAAGGAAAAATATTAACACTTGAGGGAAATCAGATCGTGGTTTACATGAAGATGAAAAAACCTAATTGACCATTTTTTTAAGGCTAAATGTAGTACTAAAGGATCAGACCTGTTTGCCCAATAGTGGCAAGAAACATGTATATAATGTTTAACTGGCACTGATTTGGGTAGTTCTCCCATCCCCATACAACGTCACTTCTCTATCTTTCATGGCCCTGACAAGAACGTTGGTCTCATCGGCTGTGAATCGCTCCTGGCACACGCCTGGTAAATCCACTGTTATAATAACAATCCGTCATGCAACATGCACACCTGCTCTTAAAGGGTATGTTGAATGGCGCTGCTGACTGGTTTATCTCACGTTACGCCCAAACCACACCTATGAATAATGAAGCTACTTCAGACCAACCCCTTTTAGATTTGTGCCAGGCGCAAGAGGCATTTATCCTGTCGGGAAAATAGCAACACATTGGTAACAGGGAGTTGTTGGCAGTCAGAGTTAGCGTTGGAAGAATGGCGACATTGGTTAGAGGGTCGGGGGTACCTTTTGATCGTCTGCACCAACCACAAGAATTTGGAGTACATCAGAACCGCCAAAACACTGAACTCTAGGCAGGCTCGGTGGGCACTTTTTTTTGGTCGTTTAGATTTTTCTCTCTCGTACCGCCCGGGTTCTAAAAACATCAAACCCGATTCTTTATCTCGTATTTTTGATCGCTCCGAACGCCCGTCTACTTCGAGTGCATTTTACCGGAGAGCCTATTTGTTTCCACACTCGTATGGGAGATCGAATAAAAGGTCAAGAAGGCCTTAGAAGGGGTAACGCCTCCGCCCGCATGCCCACCAAGTCATTTATTTGTGCCAGAGGGATTAAGATCAGACGTCATCCGGTGGGGCCATTGTTCCAACATAGCTTGTCATCCAGGAGTTAATCGTATTAAGTTTTTAGTTAAGCAACGATTCTGGTGGCTACGTATGGCTCGTGACATTCACAGTTTTGTTTTGGCTTGCTCGGTTTGTGCCACTGGTAAGACTTCCAATCGACCCCAGATGGGCTCCAGTCCCTTCGAGCCCCTGGTCCCATATCGCTCTAGATTTTATCACCGCCCTCCCACCCTCTCAGGGTAACACTGTCGTTTTGACAGTGCAAGCAAGCAAGCAAATTTTATTTATATAGCACTTTTCAAACAAATGAATGCAGTTCAAAGTGCTTTACAGGCAAAATAGTTAAAAGCAAGTACAAAATACAGGTAAAGAACAATAAAAATTAATAAAATACATACATATACACATATATACATACAAATGAAGGATTTATTAAAATAAAATGATAAAATAAAAATTCAATTAGAAACATTGTAGAATATTATAGGAAGGCCAGACTAAAAAGATACGTTTTTAACTTAGACTTAAAACTATTTATATTTTCCGCACGTCTTACTTCTTCTGGAAGATTATTCCAGAGACGAGGAGCATAGCGACTAAAAGCAGCATCACCAAATCTTTTTCTTCTACTATGTGGTACCGTTAAGAGTAAAGAATTGGATGATCTGAGAGCCCTTACAGGTTTATAGACTGTAAGCATTTTTAAGAGATAGTCTGGAGCAATTCCATGCAATGCTTTATAAACTAATAAAAGGTTTTTAAAATCAACACGAAAACTAACAGGTAACCAATGTAGTGATTTTAGTACAGGTGTAATGTGTTCTCTCTTCTTGGTCTTAGTCAATACACGAGCAGCCGAGTTTTGTATTAATTGCAGTTGATTAATTATAGTTTTTGGTAGACCGGAGAGGAGAGCATTACAATAGTCAAGCCTGCTAGTTATGAATGTATGCATTAATTTTTCGATATTGCACGGAGAGAGAAATGGTCTAATTCTAGCAATGTTCTTTAAATGATAAAAAGCTATTTTAGTAACATTACATACATGTGCTTTAAAATTAAAGTCAGAATCAAAGACAACGCCTAAATTTTTTGCCACTTTACTTGGGTTTAATCCCAGTATATTTAGTTTAGGGATTAATTTTTCTCTCTGTTCTTTTGATCCAATTATCAAAACTTCTGTTTTATCTTTATTTAGTTGTAAGAAATTTTGCGACATCCAATCATTTATGTCTTGAATGCAATTTGCAAGTGAATCAATTTGCCCTGCAGTGTCATCTGGAGATACGGCTACATATAACTGTGTATCATCAGCATAACTATGAAAAGAGATACTATGTCTCCTAATGATATGTCCGAGAGGTAACATATATAGATTAAAAAGTAGTGGTCCTAAAATTGATCCCTGAGGAACTCCACAAAGTACCTCATAATGTTCAGACATGCTATTATTGATAGAGACAACAGATGTTCTACCACTAAGATATGATGCAAACCAATTTAAAACGGTTCCAGACAGGCCAACAAACTCGCGTAGTCTATTCAATAGAATCTGGTGATCCACTGTATCAAACGCAGCACTCAAGTCCAGCAGCACCAGAACTGAAGGCCAATTTCTATCTAAGTTTATTCTTATGTCATTTACTACTTTTACAAGAGCGGTCTCTGTGCTATGATGTTTTCTGAAACCCGACTGAAACATCTCTAATTTTGAATGTGTATTTAAGAAAATACTTAACTGATTAAAAACAATTTTCTCTAATATTTTACTCAAAAATGGAAGATTTGAGATGGGTCTATAGTTACTAGGTGTTAAAGTATCTGAATTCACTTTTTGTTTTTTTGTACAGGTTTCACTAGGGCCAATTTAAGATCACACGGGAAAATGCCAAGCTGTAGAGAGTGATTTACTATCTCAAGGAGATCATTAGATACTACATTAAAGATAGATTTAAAAAGAGAGGTAGGAATTGGATCAAGTGAACAGGTGGATGGTTTTAGTTCCTTTACTACCTTTCTTAGGGTCTCAACATCAACCAAAGTAAACCTTTCCATTTGGATAGTATTATATGTGCTAGGTAGGGGAGGAGGCATCTTGTTTTTATTTTTATTTGCCGCACAGATTCCTGATCTAATATTTATAACTTTATCTCTGAAGTAGCCAGCAAGTTCTTCACATTTGGAGCTTGTTAACACAGAACCGCAATTAATTTTTTGATTTATTAGTGAATCTATAGTACTAAATAAGAATCGTGGGTTATTAATATTTTCATTTATAAGGTTTGAAAAGTAAGCTTGCCGTGATTTTTTAACTTCTTTGTTGTAGTTTTTAAGATTTTCAGTGAGTATATTAAAATGTATTTCTAATTTAGTTTTTCGCCATGTTCGTTCAGCACTTCTACATTTTCTTTTAATTTTCATGGTCAAATCTGTCTTCCAAGGAATGACCTTTTTATTAGTTTCCTTTTTTGTTTTAAGTGGAGCAACTACATCAAGTGCTGTTTTTAATTTATTATTAAACTCATCAACTAGGACATCACAAGATGATGGTAAAATATCCTTTTCGTAAGTCATATAATGCATTGTAAAATTTTCTGCTACTTCCGAGGTAATAAAGCGTTTTTTAACAATACGTTCAGTTGTATAAGGCATAGAAGGATCAGTACTATTAAAGAAAACACAAAAATGATCGGATAATGCAAGATCGACAACAGAAGTTATATTAATATTTAATCCATATGCTATGACTAAATCCAATATGTGACCATGTTTATGGGTCGGTACGTTTATATGCTGTTTAAACGACATACATTCTAGCAGTTCCATGAATTCATTTGCTCTGATATCCGTTAAATTATCAACATGTATATTAAAATCCCCAGTTAAAACACAGTTGTCATAATTCATATGAATAACAGATAGCATGTCAGAGAAATCCTTTATGAAGGGAGATATAGGTAATTTGGGGGATCTGTATAGTGTCACTGCAAGAAGACGTGGTTGGAAGCTTAAAAGAATAGCATGATATTCAAAGGTAGTAAATGTACCAAGGTCTATGTCCCTTCCCTTTAGGGTTTCTCTGTAGATTGCTGCAGTTCCTCCCCTCTTTTCCCATTTCTAGTAGAAAAAGAATAAGTAAAATCAGGAGGACAGGTCTCAATCAATGTGGCTGGTGCGTCTGTCCCAAGCCATGTTTCAGTAAGAAACAGACAGTCAAGGTTATAATCATTAATGAGGTCATGAATACAAATTGATTTGTTTGTTAATGCCCTTACATTAAAAAGAGCCATGTTAATTTCTGTTTGTTTTGTTTCCATAGGTGATAATATGCTGGAAGTCGGAATTTTCAGTAAATTGTTCATGTTTATTCCCACTGTGTTTTTCTTAGCAGTAGTGTAACGAACTGATATAATAGGTTTTATAGGATTAACAGTAACATATTGGCTAGGTAGTCACATTAAAATATGTTGTTCGATATGATGTGCAAGCATCTGAGCGCCCCTATGATTTGGGTGCAGGCCATCCCACCTAAAAAGTGCTGGACGGCCCCAGAACAAATCAAAGTTATCTATAAAAGTTACATTAAAATTTTCACATGTCGTTTTTAACCATGAATTTAAGGAAAGGAGACGACTAAATTTTTCAATACCCCTTTTATAGGTAGGAAGTGGACCTGAGATAGCGATATTTTTCTCAGTATTAGTGAGAGAGACTAGCAGCGTTTTAAAATGTTCCTTTAAAGTCTCTGGTGGACTGGTTCTTGAAGGCGGCTCATTTTATTCCCTTACCCAAATTACCCTCAGCTAAGGAGACAGCGTTGACAGTCGTTGACCACGTCTTTCGCTTACATGGCCTCCCGATAGACGTGGTCTCTGATAGAGGACCCCAGTTTGTGTCCAAATTTTGGCAAGAATTTTGTAAATTACTGGGGGCGATGATTAGTCTGTCTTCAGGGTTTCACCCTCAGAGCAATGGCCAGACAAGAGAGCCAACCAAGATCTGGAGAGAGTGTTACGATGTTTGGTATCCAAGAATCCTTCCTCATGGAGCCAACATCTGTCCATGGTGGAGTACGCCCCCAACAATACCTTACCAGTGTCGGCCATGGGCCTCTCTCCGTTTGAGTGTAGTGTAGGTTACCAGCCACCAATTTTTCCCAGTCTGGAATCCGAGGTCGCGGTCCCCTCTGCTCACGCCTTTATCCAGAGGTGTGAGACTTTACTCCAAGTGGGGGCGCGCACCAAGGCCGATCGCCACCGGTCGAAGCCTCCCATATACGTTGTTGGTCAAAAAGTGTGGCTTTCTACAAAGAACATTCCTCTCCGCTCCGTCTCGAATAAGCTTGCTCCCAAATTTATTGGCCCGTTCACTGTCATCAAATTCATTAGTCCGGTGGCAGTCCGCCTTAATCTACCTCCTGCGTACAGGAGAATTCACCCCGTATTTCTCGTTTCCAAAATTAAGCCCGTGTTTCATTCTGCCTGTGCATTTCTGGATGTGGTTGTTCCCTGGCTCAATAGTTGCCTCTCGTGTTTGGGCATTCAGCACGCTGAGGCAGCCTTTGTGAATAGTTCATGTTCTTATTGCGGGAATATGACTATGACAGCACTGAGATCGAGACTCGCTTACCTCAAAGGAGGTGCAGTTCCCTTGCATATGCCCCGATCTAGTGTCTTTTCTGGACCTCAGAATAGACCTACTTCTGTGCATGGTCAGGGTGATTCGAGGATTACCGTGAGGGCTTCCTTGCCGAGGCAATCTCTGTGGGTCCCTCACGCCTCACAAGTGCTGTCGCTGTTGGAGCCTCCAAAGGAATGCACTGGTCCTTCTCATGGATGACCAGCCGTGTCCTTTGGAGCTCCAACTGAAGACCAGATGTCTATCGCAGCATTGGAGGGGGAGCTTTAGTCCTCTGGAGATGAAGATTTGGCTGCGTTGACCCCTTCAGGGAATGTAGCGTTGCCAGAGTCTGATCCAGAATGGGCAGCTATGCTTTTCCGGGCTCCCGAGAAGGTTCTTTTGCTCGTTCTGTAGATTCTCGAAGTTGATTGGGCTCCCTGAATTGATCCCATCACGTCGTCACGTCACGTCTCCCATTTCCTTCTTCAGGAAACGAGGGTTACATCAGTAACTGAGACGTTTTATTTGGGTCTAAAAATGTTAAAAGAAACATAAGCATAAAACACATTTCAGTGTAAACTAATTGTGTAAAATAATACTGGCAGTACACCATAGAATATATGCACACATATACAAATGAATTAGATCTATGTATCTATTTCCGTTCAAAGGTCTGACATTAAAATATTTTTTTTTGTGTAGCATTAATATCACAGCCATCATTTTTAGTTTAAATCACTGATTGTTTAAATTGCTATTTGCCTCCAGAGCATCGTACACTCATAACACTAAACATGTTTGCTCAGAATGACTTTTATACGTTTTTTAAGTTTATAAAGTTTAGACCTTGTGCTCACAATATATAGGCATAATAGGCATAATGGGTGATGCTTAACAGTTAGAAAGATCAAATTTATTTTGATAACATTTTGCCATGTTCTACAACTGATGTGTGCAAAGTTTGGTGAAAGTCTGACAATTTGTTAAAAAAGCAGATACAAATTGTTTAGTTTATCACAAAAAATTAATTTGCTATGTTGGTGCTTAAAGCAAGAATTCAAAAGAAATAAGAATTTGATTCTGAATTTGACACACGGTTGTGGAGTTATTGGCTAAAATGTAAATTATAGCACCACTTATTTTTTTTCACAAGTATCCGAGTCATATTAGAGGATATTCTAGAACGTCCACCAAAGATGTATTCCAATTTTCAACTTCATGGATCATAAGTTGCGAAATTATTAATTTTTTAGCTGTAGTGCCTCCTATTGACAAAATTGTATGAAACTTAATGTGCATGCCTTACAATGCCCTGTTGCCTAATAGGGCTGCAGAAACATGGTTTGCTTTTTCAAATGCATGTTATAAGTGATTCAAATTTACAGTGCTTTCAGATGGAACAGCATTCTGATCACAGAGCCACTGTCACTGATAAGTCCCTGATACGGCACAATTTCATGTTAATGAAATGCTAATGTTGTTGTCCATGTGTGCCAAGTTTCCTTAAGCTTGGACATTGCGTTCAGAAGCTATAGCTATGTTTCCATCCATGTGATTTTCAAAATGTAAAGAAGTAAAATGTAAAAGAGTAAAATTTGGTTGAATTTCATGAATATTGACTCGTTTAGAAAATTCTTTAGGTCTCATCGGATTTTATCTGATCGATATACGGCTTATTCAATAGGCTGATAGAAACGTTATTTGCCAAAAAAAAATAATGAATTGCGATTAAGTTTTAGGTCATTTTATCGTTTTAACATGCCACAAAACATCTAGAAGAAGAAGTTTTAGTTCATTTCCGCTCAGTATTTCCGGTCTGTTTGCGAACACATGGCGGGTGTTAACAAAGACAGATGTAAGTGGACAAAGCAAAAAAAAAAAAAAAATGCTTCAACCAAATGGTTTCTGTGAAGTGACTCTGAACAACAATCTCCCGTGAACTGTTTGGAGCACTGTCGTTCCCACACCACAGGCTGCCTCCATTGTCGTCAGGCATTTACGTGCATATGCATCATAGCAATGTGTTGATAGTGTCGTTGTTTTCTTATTATAGCTTGTTATTACATGGATTGGTTGAATTCTAATGTATAATGTGGTCTGTTATTTCTTGATAACGGACCGCTGCTAAGAATAACACACTGTTGCCATAAAAACAGAGCGTTGCTATGGATGCACTTCAGAGACGGAACAGACTTCTTTTGCGGAAGCAATACAATCGTTTATAAATGAATAAATTTTAAACTCTTTTTTAATTCAATATTTTGTGACAAATTATTGATTTATTTGGTAGGAGGCATGTAATATGAAAACAATCCCTTCAGGCTAACAACCGCCTCACTATACATTATCCCTTATGTCGCTATCATCTGGCACATAAGCCCTATCAGGCTACAACTTGTTTAATATTGATCATTTTTGGTAGATGGTGCAATCCATTTTGTCTAGCAAAACCTTGTTCGCAAATGTTTGATTGAATGTTGTACGATTCAGTGTGAAAATGAATGGAAACACCTTAAAATGTCTCAAATCAATTCAAAATACCAATTTGATCGCAAAACAGCATTTGACGCCATTATGCACAGGTTTTTTTTATTAAAGCCGTTGGATGAAAGCTTCACTTACTCCTCCCACTCATTTAATCACTCCTTCCACTCGTTCATATTGCCCTGAAAATTTGATCACCATCACCTGCACCTCATCATTACACAACCTTTATATTCCACTCTCATTCACACACTCATTGTCTGGTCTCGTCTCTAAATGAAACACAGACTCACCTGCTACTTACCTGACATCCAATTGGACTATCTTCAGAACCCTTGTCATCGAATGCCACCTTCAGACTTCAGCCATCCGCCATCCGTCATCCGTCATTCGAATGCCACTGTCATCCTTCAATCCTTCCATGTGACTCTCCATCTCCATATGAAACAGAGACTATATTTTTCAGTTAAAGGGATACTCCACTTTTTTGGAAATAGGCTCATTTTACCACTCCCAGAGTTAAACAGTTGGGTTTTACCGTTTTCGAATGTATTCAGAAGAATTTCTGATATTTAGAAGAATATCAGTAACCATGTCTGATTACTGATATTCTTCTAAAATATCAGAAAATCGGCTGAATAGATTAGAAAATGGCAAAACTGAACTGTTTGACTCTGGGGGAGTTGTAAAATGAGCCCATTTCCAAAAAAGTGGCGTATCCCTTAGAGTTCCCATCTGCCTATCAACTGTTTGAATACTCTCCATATCTCTGTCTGCTTCTACAATCCTGTTAATAAACATTGTTACACTTACCACCTGTCTGACTCCTGTTCCATCCGTAACAGAAGATCAGACCAAGAATGCAGAATCCAGTGAAGCCCATGGAGAATCCACCAAGTGATCCATTTGCGGAACTCGTTTAAGCTGTTCGCCAAACCCTACTTCCTTCTCCACCAGCTAATCCACCCACCATTCCTGAAGATATCCTTCACTCTGCATGTCAGCATTCACTTTCGCAAACACCCACTGCTTTGTCAGCTGCCTTTACGAGTCCAATGGCCCATCCAGTGACGTTCACCAGAGAGGCGGAGGATTGCAGCGTTTTTTTTTTTCGTTTTTTTTTTCAGGTATCGTTCTATTTTAAGATGCACATAAATTCTCTAATAATTCAGCCCGAGTGGCCTTTGTTATCTCCCTGCTGTCTGGCCCAGCTCTTCAATGGGTCAAATCCCTTTGGGACTCTGATTCTCCTGTGGTAAAATCCCTGTCAAATTTTATTCAACATTTCAAATAAGTTTTTGGTAAGACAGTTTCCAAACTTACCATTCATGATTAACTCTACAATCTTCATTTAAGAAAATCTTCCGTGAGTACACATGCACTTCAATTCTGCATGTTGGCGGCTTCTAGTGGCTGGAATGAGACCACCCTGATTACTGATTTTCGGCATAGTCTCAACCCCAACATCCGTCAGCTGGTAGTGGTATATAAAGATGAAAGTATGAGTATAGTGATGAGTATTCCAGGTGAGTATAGGGTGTTCGAGGATGTGTTCAGCAAGCAGTTGGCGACCAAACTACCACCCCAATCGGCAATGGGACTGCACCATCGACCTGCTACCTGGAGCTATCCAAAGGCCGTGTTTACCCTCTGTCCATCCCGGAGCAGAAGGCCAGGGAGGAGTATTGGAGGAAGCCCTTAAACAGGAGTATATTCATCCATCTACATCCCCTGCTGCTTCCAGCTTCTTTTCGTGCATTGATTGAATTGATTGAATTCTTTATTGTCATTGCACAAGGTACAACAAAATTGGATCACATTCCTCCCAGTGTTTTAAAATGAATAGAACATAATAAATAAATAAAATGAAGTTAAAAAAACATTGGATATAAATCAATATTGTATCCAACCATTCCATTTATCTCCCCCCACCCCTTCCCACATTCCCAACCACAGTCTCCAATGCATGCTTAAAAACAACGGAGTATGGATAGTAAACAGGTGCTTATAGTGCATACATTTCGACACTCAAAAGGGCTAGTCCATAAGTCCTGGTGTGGTGGTGCCAGTTGTTACATATGGTATGTGAAGGTGACTTCATTGTCCGTATGGCAGTGGGATAAAAACTGTTTTTGAGTCTATTTGTTCGGGATTTGATTGACATGAAACGTTTGCCAGAAGGCAACCAAGCAAACAGATGGTGTCCAGGATGTGAAGGGTCACTTAGAATGTTGGCAGATCTGGTGAGGCAGCAAGAAATGAAGATGTCCTGCAGGGAGCACAGAGTGCAGCCGATAATTTTTTGTGCTGTGTTAACAATGACCCTCTGGAGGACCTTCCGATCCGTTGCTGAACAGTTGGTATACCATGTAGATATACAGTAGGCCAGCACGACTTTCAATAGAGCAGCCAGACAGGACACCAACAGCTTCTCCTCCAGGCATTTTTTTGGAGGATTTTTAAGAAATTGAGTCGCTGCTGGGCCTTCTTGACTATATGGTGGGTATTGGTGCTCCATGAAAAGTCCTCTGTGATGTATGTGCCCAGGAACTTTGAAGGGACAGGAACCCTTTCTACACATTCCCCATTATGTGGAGTGGTTCCATGTCTGCCTTTTCCTCACGAAAGTCAATGATTCATTCCTTTGTCTTGGATGTGTTCAAGATAAGGTTATTGTCCTTGCACCACTCAACCAATCTTTGGACCTCTTCCCTATAGGCTGACTCGTCTCCCCCTGAGATGAGACCAACTACGGTTGTGTCGTCTGCATACTTAATTTTGGTGTTGGTAGAATGGATTGCGGTGCAGTCGGATGTGTAAAGGGAGTAGAGCAAGGGACCACACAGCCCTGTTGTGAGCCGATGCTGAACGTGAGTTGGGTGGAAATGTGTTGTCCTATTCTAACAGTTTGAGGTCGGTTAGTCAGGAAATCCATAATCCATTGACAGATGGATCGGGGAGTCCTAAATCAATGAATTTTATGTGAAGTCTCCTAGGAATTATACTATTAAAAGCAGAGCTAAAGTCTACAAAGAGCATCCTCACATAGCTCCCCCGGTGTTCAAGATGGTATAGTGCATTATGAAGAGCGGTGGACCAACCGTTCAAAGCACTTAGTGATCACTGGTGTAAGTGCCACAGGGTGGTAGTCATTTAAGCTGCATATAGTAGATTTCTTGGGCAGAGGAATTATTGTAGCAGATTTTAGACATGGCGGAATGATAGATTTGGACAGGGACAGATTGAATAGTCTGGTGAAGACTGCTGAGAGCTGTGGCGCACAGTCCTTTAGTACCCTGCTCGTAATCCCATCTGGACCTGCAGCTTTCCGTGGGTTTACTTTAATGTGCACCCGCCTCACCTCGAGCTCCTGCACAGTGAGTGTATAGCTGTTGTTACCGTCAGGTGAATGAGATGCATGGTGACTGTGCTCTTCTCCCCAAAGCGGACAAAGTAACAATTTAGTTTCTCTGCCAAAGCAATGTCGCCATCTGCAGAAGTCTTGTTACTTCTATAATTAGTAAGCTGCTGGATGCCCTGCCAGGCTCTCCGTGGGTTGTTGTTGTTAAAGTGATCCTCAATCCTTCTCTTGTGAGCTGCTTTGGCATCTCTGATGCCTCTTTTCAGGCTGGCTCTTGCAGAGCTATACAGTGCTCTGTCGCCAGACCTGAAGGCGATGTTACAGCTCTTTGAGGAGATTACGAACTGCTCTCGTGCACCAGGGCTTTTGGTTAGGGTACATCCAAACCTGTTTGCTGATTGTAACATTGCCAACACATGTGTTTATGTAGGAAAGTACTGTGGTGGTATGAACCTCCAGGTCCTAATCTTCAAAAATATCCCAGTTGGTTCTTCGAAACAATCCTGCAGCTGTAATGAGGCTCCCTCAGGCCATGTCTTAACAGTCTTTGAGGTGACTTGAACTTCCCTTCTGAGGGAGATGTATGCTGGGATAAGTAATATGGACAGGTGGTCTGACTGTCCTAAGTGTGGTAATGGTGTTGACCTAAAACCTCTCTTAATATTAGAATAGGCTTTATCGAGTATGTAAACGCCCCTTGTGGTGCATTTAATGTGTTTTGTTAGCTTGGGGAGAGCTCGTTTTCAGATCTACATGGTTAAAATCTCAGGATTAGGGCTGGGTACCGAGTTCGGTACTTCTTTAGGTACCCTCGCCTCGGTACTACTGAGTATCGAAACATGTCTTGTTTTTTTGCTACTAAATTTCGGCACCTAAGTGGTTAATCCCGTCAATGTCAATGAAACAATAAGCATGCAGCATGATTGGCTGTGGCGGAAAACACTAGTTTATGCGGCTGCCCAGAGACGTAGCTCATCGCACGTGAGGCTGTTGTGTGTGTTTGTGTGTGCGTGTGTGTGTGTGTGTGTGTTAAGCGTCCCAACCCAGATAGATAGAAAATATGTGGAAATAATCCAAAGTCTACCTATGTGCCAGACTCGATGCCAGAAGCATGTGATGCAATATTTTCGACAAGATAATTGGTGTCAGAGACCGGAAACATGGTAAATCTTTTGAGGCATAGAAGTGCTCAGAGACTTGAGAGTAGAAAGTTTATCCATCTTCGACTGCAAGAGCTGGAGCGTGTCACATGAACCGAACTCAGCCTATAGAATACTTGCCTCATAGACATGAGAAATAGGCCTATAGACGGTCAAAATATGTCTACTTTTAAATGAAACAATTAGAAATAAATAGTTTGATTACCTAATCCAAATATGCGCGCACATTCACTACTGCAGGAATGATGAGTCAGCATTGCCATAATCATATTTGCAGCCAGCACACTTATTAAACACTTGTTCATTAATAAACAATTAAAATATATCCTTATAAATATATAGAGATAATATAAATATATAGAGTGATCCGTTATCAGAGGTAACAGTGTAATGCATTTCAATTAATTTTCATTCAGTTTCATTGTTAAACAATGCATTAAGATAAGGCAGAAACAATGAGCTCCTTGAAGTAAAGAATACATGTTGTTAAATGATTAGGAAACATAGAAAACTTTATTATTGGTGTTTTTTACATCCTCAAAATATGAGTGTAAACAAGATAAACAAACTGAAAAATACAAAAAAAGTATCATTCAGGAACTGGTATCGAAAGTCAAGGTATTGAGTATCGAACATTTTGTTACAATACCCAGCCCTAAGCAGGATGTTTCCCGGTACGTCAGAGAATGCTCAGTCTGCACCGTTACCAACTCCCCCAGAAGAATCCTGGAGGGCAAGCTCATGCCTCTTCCTATACCGCGATGACCATGGTCCCACATTGGTGTTGATTTCACGACTGACTTTCCAGATCTAGCAACCACACCTGTATCTTCGTCGTTTTGGATCATTCGCCTCTGCCTGCCTTGCCGTAAGCTGAGTCCTCGATACATTGGCCCTTTCACTGTGCAGAGGCAGCTGAACGAAGTCACCTAAAGGCTAAATCTTCCTCCACAATATAGGATCTCACCATCCTTCCGTTTCACTGTTGGATCCTGGATAAATTACAAATTTATTACATACTAGATCCAGCTCTCCTCCCACAGTTTCACGCAGTGTCACCATCTTCGCCCCTCTTCGGTTACGGCTCGTGAAGAGCCGACTCGGAGGAGGGTGGTACTGTCAGGATTCCACCAGCTTTGCTCACTCCTCCCACTCATTCAATCACTCCTCCCACTCATTCATTGTCCCCTAAATCATCATCACCTGCACCTCATCATTACACCACCCTTATATCCCATTCTCCTTCACAGACTCATTGTCTGGTCTCGTCTCTACATACATCGTCATCGACACACAGACTCACCTGCTACATTCCTGTTATTTACCTGAGATCCATTTGGACTATTTTCAGAATGCTTCCCATCTGCTTATCAGCTTTTTGAAAACTCACCATATCTTTGTCTGCTTCTGCAATCCTGTTAATAAACATTGTTACACTTACCACCTGTCTGACTCCTGTTCATCCGTGACAACAAATGGATGGAAACTTGGCTTATAAGTCAAATAATTAACTAATTGCTTTAATGCTTCGACAAATATTATTATTAAATATTACAAGTTATTTTGACTTTTTATCAGCACAGTCGCTTACTGCTATCTGTCTATTTTGGTGAACATCAGACCAATGGTTTAGGAAAAAATGGCAGTAAAGTTTTATGAGATACATTTTGAGATATGGAAAATAAGATCATTTCATAGGGCTCAATTTTTATAGAAACATACCTTTGGTAATATTTTGAAATTAAAAATGGTTATTTAAATTGCAAAAATCTTACAATATATATATATATATATGTATGTATGTATGTATGTATGTATGTATGTATGTATGTATGTATGTATGTATGTATGTATGTATGTATGTATGTATGTATGTATGTATGTATGTATGTATGTATGTATGTATGTATGTATGTATGTATGATATGTATGTATGTATGTATGTATGTATGTATGTATGTATGTATGTATGTATGTATGTATGTATGTATGTATGTATGTATGTATGTATGTATGTATGTATGTATGTATGTATGTATGTATGTATGTATGTATGTATGTATGTATGTATGTATGTATGTATGTATGTATGTATGTATGTATGTATGTATGTATGTATGTATGTATGTATGTATGTATGTATGTATGTATGTATGTATGTATGTATGTATGTATGTATGTATGTATGTATGTATGTATGTATGTATGTATGTATGTATGTATGTATGTATGTATGTATGTATGTATGTATGTATGTATGTATGTATGTATGTATGTATGTATGTATGTATGTATGTATGTATGTATGTATGTATGTATGTATGTATGTATGTATGTATGTATGTATGTATGTATGTATGTATGTATGTATGTATGTATGTATGTATGTATGTATGTATGTATGTATGTATGTATGTATGTATGTATGTATGTATGTATGTATGTATGTATGTATGTATGTATGTATGTATGTATGTATGTATGTATGTATGTATGTATGTATGTATGTATGTATGTATGTATGTATGTATGTATGTATGTATGTATGTATGTATGTATGTATGTGTATGTATGATGATGTTGTATGTATGTATGTATGTATGTATGTATGTATGTATGTATATATGTATATATATATATATATATATATATATATATATATATATATATATATATATATATATATATATACATACACATATATATATATATATACATATGTATATATATATATATATATATATATATATATATATATATATATATATATATATATATATATATATATAATTATTGTTGTTGTATTCTTGATCAAATAAGATGCAGCCTTGTTGAGAATAATATACTTTCTTCAAAAACATTGAAAAATCTTAACGACCCGAAACTTTTGAACGGTAATGTTAGACCAGTGTCCAGTGTGTAGAAGTGTCCAGCATGGAATTTTAATAGTTTTTATAGTCCATCGCTTTATTTTGATGGTCCTTTTAACACATTTTAATGACTATAAGTAATGTTAACATGTCTACTAAGCTCTCATTGGAGTGTTAGTAGAGTATTAGTACGACTGGTTAGGGTTAGAAGTTGACATGTAGTTATAGTCAGTGGAATGTCTGTAGACGGACCATCACCGTCACTGTCAATAAAGAGTTACCAGATCTTAAGCAGACAATTTACTTATACTCTAATGAGAGTTAGTTGACATGTAGTTGCAAAGCTATTTATAAACAACAAAATGTTTAAAGGGGGCCATCAAAATAGTGTTACCCTTTTCCCAAAAAGCAAACAAGAATTTTCCTCAAGTTGGTTGAGAGAATGTCCTGAGTGCACATAATAGCTCAAACAGAGGATAATTTTGATTTTGTAAAAAAAATAATAATAATAAAAATACTTCATTAATTCCTATTCTTCAATTTTAGCTATTAGTTTTGATGACTGGAGTCAGTATGGAGTATTATGCCCAAATGCTTGGCTGCTATAGTGTGCAAAGTGCAAACAATGTAACTGTCTAAAGTCAAACTATTTCCTCTTTTCAGTTGGCTTAACTTAGCTGGTTATGTCTGGATGAAATTATACTTTTTTATCATCATGGGCTTCTTCTCTCACACCACCATTCTTAAATAGACATTTTATGTTAGAAAGTTCAAGGCTGAGTTATCATAAATATATCACTCTTATATTCTGTGCCAAAGCATTCAGTTGAAGTTTACATCTCCTCCAGCTCAGGATTTGTGTGTGGTCTTTAGCATCAGTTGACCATCTGTGTACACGTCTGTGGAGAGTGGGGTCAGTGAGTGGAATAAGGTTTATAGGTGAGGAGATGAGCTGTGTTAATTCTCCTCTAACCTCTCCTTCACATTATCCTCTGCTTTATCAATCTAAAGACTCCATGTGTGTGAAATCTACTGGGTTGTGGATATGTTTTGCAAACATTAATTTGCTGTTAGTCTGAGTTTAAAAAAAAATCTTGTCTTATAATGGTTTCCCATAAAGAATCTACAAAATAAAAATGCCAATGTTTAATAAAAACCTTTCAACATTGCTACAAAACAAGCATAATAGACATAATGTTCCAAATAATTTCATTTATACTATTTTGAATATTAACCTGATTTTCTTTATATGTGAGAAATTGATAGAAATCTGTACACACTTAAACAATGGTTTCTGCTCTATAGTACGTTTCACATTTGTTCATTTCGCAGAGGATGTTATCCATTTTATTCTTTCCATGAGGATTAGAATGTGTGAGAATGTATTTTTATTCAATTATGAACCATGTTCATGTTCTGCTTTGCCATGTTCATTTTCCTCTTCCTAAACCTTTACAAATGATTTGTGTATGCTTTTATAAACTGAAAGATGGAAGAAAATAATTTTCTTTCAACATCATGTCACAGATATCAAGTCAAAAGTTTTGAACTCAAAACATTTCCTATCAACATAATTTTGAAGTTTTAATGCAACATTTTTAAACACTAGCAGACTGGTAAAGGTATTGAAGCTTCTTCAGCCCACCCTGCTTTCTGACACATGTTTTCATTATTAAATAAAAATATTATGCAGAGTCCCCACTAGTGAGGTCCAGTGGGTTAAGGTGAAGAAAATGGAAATTACTTATTATTCTAGGCAGGACCCCAGTTTTTGTATCTATGACTCTCAGAATCAGACACATGACCTCTGCTTCAATTCTTACAGGATGAATTCCTGGAGATCACTTTACGTACATAATGATATAGCATATGCACATGGGCATGAAAAGAAAATAAATAACAGTATGGCTATGCAATTTTAATGTTTTATGTTGAACTGTTTTGCAGTGTGTGGTAAGACACAAGACCAGCAACTCAAGTAATATTATTAATAGTAACTCAAGAAAATAATAAATAATAATCAAAATTCGAAATAGTAATATGCGTTTTCAGAATTAAAAAGTATGAATTGATGAGTTGTCAAGTATTTTCAAAATACTCTGTTTTCTAGGGGTAGGGGTGAACCTGTCAACACATGGCTTATGCATCAAAATCTAAAAGGAAAAGTACAACACTGCCCACCTCTGCATCACTGCTTTGTGCAGACTCTTCTGTAGATGTGGACTCCTGCAACTCATATTGCATTCAGAAATAATAGGTATTCAAGTGTAAATTAAGTAAAGCTATTTATGCACTTAAAGATACCCGAGAGGGTTTCTTCACTGCCCTGTGCATTGTGGAAAAATGGGCATTACAAAGTGTTGTACTTTCTTCCTTTTGATGTAACATTAGAAAAAGTCCACTTACTGCACATGCTTCAGCCACTTGCTTGGGAACACATAAAAGTGTTAGTGTATTGAAGTGATACAATGGACTACACTGGGGGAAATGTGATCAATAACTCATATGGCAACATTTTTTTGTGTTTGTTTTTTCATTAAGTTATGTAGTTAATGAAATTATGTAGTTTCACAGTCACACATGTAGACTTTCACAAGTCAAAGCAATTCATTCTTAAGGTTTAACAGCTGATATGACTGGACAGCCATTTGGATTATAGGCCTACTTAATTTAATGCAGCAACAAAGTTATTTTATAGTGTACTCAGGATCATTTAAAGTTCATTCCCAGCAGTGAAGGTGTTGCTGCTCTTGGTTGTGGGTTAAGGAAAAGCTGAACACAAGGATGCCCTCCACCAAGAGTTCACATTTAACCAAAGGGCCAGCTCTTCTGTCTGGGTAATGTGGGGGTGCAGGACCACCACCTGTTTGTTTTTCTCAGCCTTTTTATTGCTTTTATAAACAGGCAACACGTTTATTAACAGTGCCTTTTTTCAAATGGATCATGTAGAGAAAACTATTATGTAGAAATTCTCATACTTCACTTTTACTTGTTCCATATGTTCTAGCAGTGGGTGTGACTGACATTACAATAAAAAAGTTATTAATTATTTAGAAATTATTAAAATATAATATAAAAATATATGCTGTAATAAGTGATAAAATCATCTAACTACAAACTTAATTTGTCTGCTACTTTTTGCCGGCTCTCTCTATCCTGGCTTTTGCACACTTTAAGATGTTTCCTGCGTGTATAATTAAGTTTTTAAATTCAGCTTATCCTCAAGCAATAACTCTTGCTCTTCTGTGGAGAAAAAAGCTGAGCATGCTCTTTGGCCATGGCGAACAGCCAATAGCAGCGTTGCTGATCAATGTTTCTACTATCGAATACATATCCCCTTTTAACCCAGCGCATGAACACGCAATTATCTCACATAACTCAATCCAGCTATACTAATCATAATAGGCAGGAGTGTTGAAGAACCAAATTAGCCGGATCATGATGACCACGATGATATTATCTTGGATGTCTCATTTGATCTCGGATGTTTTAAGCAACGTCACGAAGAGATGGGCCCCAGGACACTCTGTGTGAATTTTGTCATCAAGTTGCCTTGAGTTGCATGTGGCCATCTGTATTATACTGGTCAGACTCAGGTGTATATAACCAATCAGTCTAAAGGTGATGATACACAGCGCAACTTTTTGGAGTAATGTTGTTGAGGAATGTTGCTGGGCAATGTTGCCGTCAATGGGCAACCAGGTGAGACACAGGGCACATGACCAATCTATATTATCCAGATAGAAATGTATTGCTCATTTTCAATGGGAAAGTCCACAAGCAACAAGGGCAAGATTGCCCAGCAACATTAATCAAATAGTTGCCCTGTTTATCATCACTTTTAGTCTTCCCTGTGTGTCTATATATATGTTGAGTTTTGCATTCTATTTCAAAATCTGTCCCTGCGCAGCTGTTTTCAATTCTCTGAAACAAGAAGATTAAATTACATCAAGGCCTGGTAACTAGGACAGCATCATATTTTTTTATTTACATGCAATGACATGCCTAAGACAGGTTCTCTTTGATTCAGAAGCATGGAGCATTGCCAAGGACAGCAAAAATGTTAGTACACCGCTTATGTAAAGATCTTTACTGTTGGTATGTCCATGTTATGTACATATATTTACATCAACCGCTATTAATACTTTTACTCTGGGACTTTTACTCTTACAGAAGCCTCTAAGGAAATCACATATAATACCGTCTAAACTCTAAAGCCTCTTAATCAAAATTTTAACACAAAAAGTTATATTCATCTTCTTAAAAGTCTGACATAAGTGACTATATATTTTGGATCCTCTGTAGATGGAAAAGCTGAACTTTATACAAGAAAAAACACAGAATTTAAAATGCTTAAAAAAACACCATGTCTTATTTATCTATTAAGTTGCTGATACAGTTCACACAAATGAGCACTTTTTATTATATTTTATCAAATAAAAAATATATGTGAATTTTATAAAGATACTGTGTTTTATTATAATATATTATATTATAATATATAAGAGATTACATTTATACCATTTATACCACATTTTCAAAGAGAGAGAAAACGTACTAAGTTACGTATGTAACTCAGTTCTCGTAACTTAAACGTTCCTTTTCAACGATGTGTCCTTAAGTTGACACTCGTTAATACCCACTGAGTAATGTGAAAAGAATTCTTAGCATCCCGAACCAAAGGACTGGAAGAAGCCTCAACAGAGAGCCCTGCACTATCAACTACCTATCTACCTTAATACTCTGACCTTGTGAACCGGCAGGTAAATGTGTTAAAGGGATACTTCACCTCTGGAAGGAGGAATGTTTATTTAAAATGAGTTATTTATGTAGAAGAAATGTGAAAGTATTTTTGAATTTGGAGGTTTCTAGACTGAGAAAAGCCAGAAAAAGTATTTTTGGATTATGTGGATGAGAGACAACAACTCCCAGATTGCACTTGCTCACGCTGCCCATAGGAGGCCACACCTACCGGTAACAGTGATTAAACAACAAATCTAGGCTACTAGTGAGTGTGCCTGAAAATGTGTTTCGAGATCGCACAAAATGACCGGGATTCGGCTTTTGCGTCCTACAGCTGCCATTCATTATGTTTACTGTGGCGAGCAGGATGAGCTAGGGCCGTAGGAGGACGGTCGCAAGGCCAGTGGCGTGATTACCTATGAGCAACACTGAGATGCCCCCGGTCTCGTACCTCTCACGGAGGAGCGGGAATTTTCTTAGCAATGTTAAAACGCACATCAACCGATCTCAAGCGTTCATGTAAACACAACATTCCGATTCACCAATCGGAAGGAATTCAGTTAGATTGAAACAAAAAGGTGTGCATGTAAACAATGAATGGCGACTGCAGAAAGTAAAAGCTGAAAAGAGGATGGTAACCCCCTCTCAGCTTTCTCCACAGAACAAGAGCCTGCAAGCTTGGCTTCCAAAAAAGATGGCTGACACTATCCCATCACCCTCTATGAGCGGGTTGAAAAATGCGGAACAGCTCCTTCTACTGGCTGTAGTCTTTAGCCTCTGGCCAAAAAATCCTCTGATGACGGGAAATGACAATTTTTGCGTCATCTGAGGATTTTCTTCCAGACAAAAAAAAAAAACATAAATCTCTCATCTCAGGGGGATATGCGGGTGGAAAGCACGGAAATTTGAAAATACTACAGGTTTTCTACTTAATACAAAGCTTAAAGGGGTGATGAACTGAGAAATCAAATTTTCCTTTGAGCTTTTGACATCTAAGAGGTCATCATATTATAAGAATATCCTGTTTCAGTTTCAGAACTGGAAACAACCTTGTTAGTTCAATGAAAGCTTTTATTGACAACAAATGCTTCGTTTTTGAAAGCGTGGAAGTATGACGTCGAAGAACGAAGAAACCCCACCCGCTCATCAACGCCTACTTCAACACGGCCGGTTTAGCCCCGCCCACCGATTCACGCATTTCACGCATAGGTAAATAAAAGCATACTCTCGTGATTACACACAAGTGAGCTACCAGCAATAAAAATTCCGTTGACAAAATGTTGTGCCGTGCCTGGCTGTGGAAGAAGACAGTTGCTGCATAAGCTTCCTCTGGATTCCAATATTAGGAATGCCTGGTTAAAATTTGTTTTTAATGACGTTCCAGCAGATGAGTGTAAAACATTATCCGTATTTGACAACATTGGATGTTTTCCCCACGTTGCACCTATGGGTGAGTTAAACTCATTATAATATAAGAGGGAGAAATGAAGACGACACAGATATGCATTTTGTGTATGACCTAGAACGTATTTATTCAGCGATCGGTGGTTAAAGTTAATCTGTACGGAACATTGTTGTACGGAACATGATTAGTCTACGTTACCTTCTATATTGGATCCAACAGGAGTGGTGCAACACACTTATGTGAGTAATATTTTTATTTTAAGAAATAATAATCTGACTCGGCTAGCATTGCATTGTTACAGATCGTTTGTATATCTAATAATTATGTGTATGTGTCTACAAGTATCCATTGTATTCGAGGTGCTGTTGGTTCATTGTCCTGCGATTCGGGATCGGACTTGGGTCAAACATGTATGGGCGAATCATTCCGGTTGCCATTTTACAACAGTGGTTTTCAAAACAAACTCCCCCACGTGCCAATATTATGAAGCTGCAGACTCGGAGCCTGCATCTACAGTCCCCCACCGAGAGTCCCGCATTCTCAGACCCCTCGTTTTTCGAACACAGCGCCTCCTGCTGTTCAAAAGATCGAATAACACCCGCACACAGAGTACAGCGCACGCTTATCCAAATGCAATTAAAAACAATATGCAATATTACAGTCTCCAAATAAATGATCCAATAAATATTTGCGTTCTCTGCTTAATGCATGTGCCAAAAAAACTCATTGTTACTGATGGAAGGGATACAATTACAGATTGAACTATCTTCTGAAAAATAGTATGTGATATTAGATTGCTACAATGTTTTTTTTTATTCAAATTAAAAATTTTCTTTCATTTCAACCTATAATGGTCTAATTAACATTACCATGCTAACATTACAAAATCTGTTTTTTGATATTTTGAATGTGAAGCAAAACAAATCAGAATAGACAAAACTCCAATAATAAACAATTCTGTACTTTATTTAATGATCACCTAAACATCATCTTGCTGTAAAGAAAACATTTGTTCGTGACTTTACTTTTCGTCTTCAGTTGCATTAAAAAAAACTAATTTATAAGTCGCTTTGCATAATCATAAAATTATATGTTGCTGGGTTCGGCAGGGGCAACTCCATCAATGTATGGTGTAGGCTACCCTGGAATAGCCTACAGCTATAGCTATCAAAATATTTTCGGGGGAAGAGGGCAAAAAAACATACATTAACGGCTCAAATCTTGTTACAAACTATCTTTACAAATATTAAATGGACTATTCATATGTTGTATCGTTGAGCTAAATTCGTTTTATTAAAAAGTAAATCAAACGAGTAGGCTACTACGATTCGCTAAATAAAATTGAAGATAGCCTACTCACGTTTTGGCTTAAGTTCTTCACATGTTCTTCACATGTTTATCCGATACAATTTGATAGGGGGCGCTGTCTCGAAAAACGAGGGGTCTGAGAATGCGGACTCTGGGTGCAGGGGACTGTAGATGCAGGTCTCCGAGTCTGCAGCTTCATACTACTCCCACGTGCACCTACCAAAACCAACGACAGAGTTGAAGCTCATTATAATATGCAAAACTGTTATCCACTCACAGCAGTGGGTGTTTACTTCCTAGTCTTCAATGCGAAACGCCCATAAAATCCGAGCATTTTTCAAGTAGGCTGAAAACTAGGGAAGAAAATAACCCATAACTTATTCATTTTTATGTTTTTGAATGTAAAACCAAGCAAACGTCATAAGTTGACCTCAGACAACAAAACAAAAACATTTAAAAAGCCAGTTCATGACCCCTTTAATGCTAAATCCTGTAAGTATCCCTTTAACATGGTTCACTATACCCACGCCATAACCTCAAGGGCTATGTTGGAAGGGCAAAAGAAAAGGGAAAAAGACGCCAGCTGCAGTCAAAACCCAATCTTCCCTTCTGTACAGCTGATTTACAGGCGACCACATGGGGAAGCACACTAATGCAACCTCAGTATCATGACAGATTGAAGAGTGGGAAGCTGCTACTGTCATGATAATTTTTTTCCTAGTCTGCATCCAGCCCCTTACCTCTTTAGGGAAGTACACTAATTTTGTTTCTATACTTTCCATGAATTAATTTAAATGTTCAATCCAGAGGTGAATGTGTTTTAAAGCTGCCGTCTGCAACAATTTTTTGATCATATTCAGTAAAATCGACACTATAATCCGACAGAACAACATAAATAAAGTGGTTTTAGAAAAAAAACGAGCTTCTAACTCTATCTGGAGCATGTTATTTGTTTTGCAAAACACGCAAAAACTTGCAACAAAAACATGCAAAAGCACGCACTTGAGCACAAACTCTGTGGGAGGGTATTGATGGTGGGGGAGGGCCATATGAGTTGTAAACATTCAAAATGTTGCCAAAGTCCACTCAATCAGCCATAGTTGCCGACCGCAGCTTTAACAAGGTTAAGTCAAGTCAAGTCACATTTATTTATATAGCGCTTTTCACAATACAGATTGTATCAAAGCAGCTTCACAGTGATAACATGACAGAAGTACAACACAGATAAGTAATATTGTTAAATGGTAAAAAAACCCGACTAAGCAAGCCAAAAGCAAGGCAAAGCAAGGCGACAGTGGCAAGGAACCAAAACTCCATCAGATTGGATGGAGAAAAAACCTTGGGAGAACCCAGGCTCAGTCACGGGCCAGTTCTCCTCTGGCTTACATTCATATTGTTTATATATAAATATTTAAATATAAATATTGTTCATATATACTATGGAGCCATAACATATCGCCAGCGCTTGAGTCGTCTCTTCACAGGCGTTGGGGCATCTGAGATGCCCGTGAGAGGCTGGATACAAACTGGACCTGACGAGCGCCATTTTCTCGGGACAGACGTCCCGAGATAACAGCAGAAAGGCAGATGGGAGATAATTAGCATAGCTGATGTTCAGAATGATTTCCATTATACAGGAGAGCAACAGTGTAACTGAGTTGAAGGAGCATCTG